>MVAK01000047.1:0-131419 GCA_014825535.1 Cystofilobasidium bisporidii | reverse complement strand
CGGCCCGCCCCCTCCCGAGTCGCCCTCTACCGCGCCCTCCTCGCCCGCCCTTCCGACCGCAGCGCCGCAGGGCAGCCCTGTCCTCGCCGCCCCTGTTCCTCCGACTCTTGGCCTGACCGGTTCCGATTCGCCCCACAAGATTGACCGAGGGGTGCCGTTCGACGATCTGGAACCTACTCGGCGACCCAGGCCGTCCAAGCACGCACCGCCGCCAGCCAGCCTCGCGCCGTCGGCGGGTTTGCGACAGGACAGCAGTAGGCGATCACTCGCTGAGCGGCCGCTGTCTGCAGCGAGTAGCGGCGCGACGACGATCATGGCCGACACGACGCCACGGCAGAGCATGGCCGGCCCGCCGCTTGGCTCTCTTTCGCATGCTCGGTCAGAGTCGATATACGGCGTCTTCAGCCTTCCAGAGCCATCTCGAACGAGGCCGCTTTCCGCCAACTTGGGGACGGCCGATCCTCAGTATCAGCCGACGGCAGCGAAGGCCTCTTCGAGCAAGGCTGGCGGCGCTCTCAACGTGGTCGAAGGGTCGGCCCTTCGAGCAGCGCCCCTTCCCGGACCTGAGCATGAGCCATTGGCAACGCCCTCACCGACGATTGAGTCGTTTCCAATCCCGGTCACGTCGCCCTCGGTTTTGCGGTCACAGTCGTCCAGCTCATCCCTGTCGCACCCGATGATGACGACGCCGCCCGTCTCGCCTTACCTTCGTGCCGTCGCCGAGCCGTCTCCGTCGACCGCACCAGAGTCGCTCCACGCCGAGGAGAACCCTCCCAAGGAGCGCAAGACCTCTAAGCTCATCTCTCGACTGGCGAGCTTTGCTAAAGGCGCCGGGCGTACGTCGGAAGACGTGAGTAGAGTCTTTGCGTGCCGCACCTCTGCCGGATTTCCATTTGACGGTTCTCTGTCGCCGACTGCAGGTATCGACAGCCGGCAAGCTGCGGAAGGATAGCAGCGCGTCTCTCAAGTTCGGCTCTCAGCTCCAGGACACCTTCGACGTGAGTGACGCATTGTGCTCCCCCGCTCCCTCTCTCCCTGCTGATCTCCTCTCGTGTGTCCGTTCCTCAGCGAGCATCGTCGCCTTTTCGAACCCGTTCCAGGAGCAGCTCGCTCTCCTCCTCAATACTGTCGCTTCTCGACGACGAAGCCGACTTGGTGGACCCCTTCGAAAAGCGAGTCGAGCCAAGGCTATTCTTTGAGCTGTCTACTGAGTCGCCGAAGAACACCACGGACGGCCTAGCCTCATCCTTCGGAGCGACGACGCGCTTGTCGACCAGACCCGATCTAGGGCGTCCCACATCCTTCTTTCGCTTCGCCATATGTATCTGACCAGCTTGCGCACCGCTGCAGTCTCTTCGCGGCAGCGCAGAAACGGTACTCTCGCCTTCCAGTGACAGTGGGCGACAGATCGGGCCAGACGAGCATCAAACGCCTTTGAAAGGTCGCCCAGGGACAATTTCTCCTCGGCCTTGCCCAGCGACGCCCAAGCACTACCCTTTAGCGTGTCATCTAGCGTCCCCGAGCTTGCTCGCGGCCGTGTTGGCGCACCTCGACTTTGTCGACTGGCTCGCCATCTGCGGCACTTCGCGCCACCTACGCCAGCTGGTTTCGGCCGACAAGACGCTCGAGGCGGCGGTCTTACAGCGCTTCCTTGCCCAAGTCGGCTACCGGTCGTGGCGGAATGAAGATTGGGGACCAGAACCGCTGTCCCTGACGTTGAACGTGTGTCCTGCGGCTCTCTGTCATGGGCCCGACCGAGACTGACAGCTCTCATCGCTTGTAACTCTCTCCGCGATCAGGACCTCGCTGCGTATAAAAGGTCGAGCGCGATCCCGCCCAGGGAGTTAGCTGACCGTGTGGACGCGATCAACGCCGGGGTCGCGTCGCCCGGTTGGACCGCTGATGCGCTGTCCGCGCTCAGTCTCAGCCACTCCAGGCTTGTTGTACGTTCTGCCTCGACCCTCGATGACCTGACCGTGCCTCTCAGTGCCTTGGCCGAGCCGAAACTAACGGCATCACCCTGCTCCGGCAGATGCGACTCAAATTGCAGGCCACGGCAGACATTGCACGACTCGCGCTCGCTCGACAAACTCAATCTGACCCCTTCATTCGGACCTCCTTCAAAAGCTCCCGTGCGTCATCCCTCAGGCTGGAGCGTGTCTGAAGCGCTCGAAAGGCCGACCGACAAAGGCTGACCGACTCGGTCCTTTCTCGATCAGTCTACCGGGTCAAACATGCGGTCCTCATGCGATGCTTCGTGCCCAACCCCGATGGCGCTTGGCTGAGCGACGAGTGCGTGGTCAAGTGTGAGACAAGTCCGCCCCTTTCTTTCGTCTCCTTGTGTCCATGCATCTCTCAGCCCGAGCCGGACTGACGCTAAGAACAGAGCTGAAGGAGGCGGGTATTTGGAGGTTTCTGAAACCGGGCGACGTCGTATGGAATTCAGCCGTCCACGACCCAGGCTCGAACGCCGGTGCGTGACGCGAGCCAATGACTCTTTATCCAGGGGGAGCTTCGGTTGATCCTTTCATTCTTGACCTTCTGCCCGTGTTTTATCGTCGCAGGCTGCTTGATCTTTGATGGCCACTACCTGTGAGTCTGCAAGACGCTGTCCTTGATCTTGCGACGGCAAGCGCTAACCTCCCCCCCCCCGCAGAACAGACTTGGATTACACCTACTCGATCATTGGAGAGCTTCCTCCTTCCATCGATGCCATGGGTGAGGCTCTTCGCCTCTCTCTTCCGCTCCTGCATTCAGCGTCAACTGACATGCGTCCGGATACCTCTCATCCGTTAGCATACCCGCCGTCGTACTGGCACAAAGTCTTGAAGGCAAACGACTCGCCGCTCGTGCATGTGGACCTTAGTGGCGCTCTGGGAGTCGAGCTCAAGAGCAAGACCAAGGTGTGTTTCTTCTGCATGTGCTGCAACCCCCAACCGAGCCCTCTGGTGTAAGATCACCGCGAGTTGACTTCTGTCTGCAGCTCGTCTTGCACTCGACGAACAGTCCCGACGGCCGACTGAGGAACGTGTGCGCCTTTACAACACGATCTGGCCTCCCTCTCGACTGCTAGTCAACGCTGACGTCCGCTCCACTTCCCGTGCAGGTGGATGCATCGTTCAGAGGCCACCGTTGCCAGCGGGAAGCGACAAGTCCCGGCCGACTGGACGGGCCGCCTGATCATCTTGGTGCGTCCTTCTGCTCATCAAACCTCGCCCCTGCACCGACTCCAGCTGAGGTGATCCCTCCCTCGTAAAGTCGCTCGGCACCAACGAGGCCCTGATGGATCTCGCCCGACGTTTCGAGGTGCCGGCACGCACGCCATACCGCCTGCTGCGAGAGAAGAGCCGACCGGGCCAAATGTGAGTCGTCGTCGAGGATTCAGCTTGCGCGTGGCTGCTCTGACGCGTGGCAAGGTAGACTGACCTCGGACCCTCGCACGTGCCGCAGCTGGCTTCGACCTGTCTTGCTGCACGAGAGCCTCAGGCTGTCGTCGTAGCGTTTCGTCGACATGCCGCCGCGTTCGCCGTTGCCGCCACCTGTCATCTTATCTCCCTTCCCCCCCCCCCCCCCCCCCCCCCTTTGATTCTGCCTGCCCCCCTGCTACCACGAGAACTCTCCCACTTCCCGTCCTCCACTTCCCTTCTTCCTCCCTTGGTCTCTGCTGTCGGCGTTCAAGCAAACATTGCTTTCGCTTCCGCCTCTCTACTTTTGTGACGCCTTGCATGAATTCATGCGGCTGTGAAGAGGGGGAAAATGCCAAAAAAATATAAAAAAGGAGCGGCAGCAGCGCGCCGGCGGCATCTCGCCCCGGGCCAAAGTGCCGCCCTTTCTCGGCTCGATACCTCGTCAACCACGCCGACGCCGTCACTCCCTCCCTGTCAAAAGGGAAGGGAGGGCTCTCGTTCTCGCCCTAACAACCACTACAGGCTCTTCCCTTCTCACCCTCGCCTCCTCCTTCCCTTTACTCTCGCTTCTCTACCAGCAATGTCGACCCCTACCTACCGTCTCGTCGTCGGATCTGACCAGGCCGGAACCGAGTACAAGGTCCGTCGCGTCGTTCCCACCTCTCGAACAGAGATCCTCGCTGGGTGGCCTCGTTGCTGACCCGATCACACGTCTCATCTGGACCCAGGCTGCCCTCATCAAGGCCCTCGAGGGCGACAAGCACGTCTCGGAGATCATTGACATCGGCGTCCCTCACTCCAAGGTGAGAGATCACCGCCGCAGCTTCAACTTCGGCTCTTCGGCCCTTCTCCCCGCCGCCTGTCATACCGCGCCGGGCTGACCCCCTTCTCTTCCTGGTCTGCCCTTTCAGGACGAGACGCCGTACCCGTCGGTCGCCATTAAGGCTGGCCAGATGATCATGGCTGGCGAGGCCGACCGAGCGATCCTCATCTGCGGCACCGGCCTCGGCGTCGCGATCTCGGCCAACAAGGTTGCCGGCATCCGCGCCGTCACCGCCCACGACTCGTTCAGTGTCGAGCGCTCGATCCTCAGCAACGACTGCCAGATCATCTGCTTCGGTCAGCGCGTCGTCGGACAGCAGCTCATGACCCGGCTCGCAAAGGAGTGGCTCACGTACGTCCCCTTCTAGAACCGGTCGGCCGGTTGTCGCGTCGGCGAGCCCGGCACAAAGCGCGCGCAGCATCGTGGCGGCTGACAGGGGGCCTCTCCTTTCCTCCCGCCTTTCCATGCAGCTACGTTTTCGACAAGACCTCGGCGAGCGCGGACAAGGTCAAGGTCATCGAGGCGTTTGAGGCGCAGTCGCAGAACCTCATCCCCGGAGGTGCGTTCGCCTTTGTACCTTCTTGCCAGCCCAACCAAGCGCTGACCCCCCTTCCTCTGCACCCTCTCCCCCCCTCGCGTCTGTGCCGCATGCAGCCAAGGGAGGCTGCTGATCAGCCGTCGTTTAAGTAGAAAGAAAAGTGTTGTATAGATGCCAGACGAGGTTCATCGCACCCAACTAGACGACCAGCTCCGGCTCAGCGTCGTGAACAAGACGCCCAACCTCGCCCGCCCAGGTCTCGAGCCCACGCTTGCCCACCTCGAGCCCGCTCTCCTCGAGATGGGTCCGCAGTGCGCCGTCCTCCGCCTGCAGGTCCCGCCACAGGGCCTCGATCATGTCGGCATTGTCGTCCGCGCAGCGGGCAGCCAGCTCGGCAGGAGGCGCATGCGAGGACGGCGAGAGGGCCTCAGACGGCAATAGGGCGACTGTTTGGGGCGCGATCTCTGCGAGAGGAAAGGCATGGCGGACGACGACGCATGGATCAGTAAGTGAGCAAAGTGCTTCGAGCGCTGCACCCGGGGAGACATTGGCGCACCTCGCAGAATGCTCAGCGTGTGGAAAAGGGCAGTTGACCGCAGGATGTCCTCCAGCTGCTGGTCGGTCAGGTTGTTCGTCGACAGTGCCGCCCAGCTATCGCGGATGTAGACCCGTCTCCAGATGCTCAACAGGGACATCTGCGCACGACCCGCGGGCACGTCCTGAAATGAATGGCGTGGGGGAATATGGAAGCGTCAGCGACTGTCTGACCAGCAGCCTTGTGCGCGAGACAGGAAGGAGGACGCACCCTCGCCCTTGAAAGGACGTCTAGCGCCGTCGCATAGTCGCCAACCTGGTCCTCGGCTTGATTGGCCTTGAGCGTGAGCAGGTCGATCAGGTCCTCCGGCCGAAGGGTCCGGCCGACCATGAGACTCGAGCCGAGGCGGACAAAGAGCTGTAAAGCGAGACATGGCCAGGGACGTCAGGGCGGGCTATCACGGAGCATGAGAGCAGCAGGTTGGTCAACATACGGCTCGCAGGGCCGGGAAGGCAGCCAGATTGGGCGCCAGTGTGAGGGTTGCAAGCTCGACGTTCTCCTCGACGGACTGAGGCGCGCCGCGAGCGTTCTGCGCCGAGCCGGCGGCCTGCTGGAAGAGCGTACGCAGGCGCTCGTGGACACTGATGAGGTCGAGACGGTCGTCAACGCCTGAACGTGAATGAGAGGAGGAAAGAGTCAGTTCGAATGGCCCCTCGAGCAATATGACCGATGCAGGGCAGAAGAGGCAGCGCACCGTCGAGCGTCTTGCGCGCGGCTTCCGATGGGTTGGCTTGCTGGCTCAAGCTGGCAACCTGGCAGAGCTTGCCAATGCTCAGCATGAGCTGCAAGAAGGCCGAGGAAGCATCGTCAGTCATCGTTAGAGGGAGGCGAGCTGCCTAGCGCTGGGGACGCACCTGCTTCTCGGCCAACTTCGGCTCGAGCTCGGACACCTTCAGCAGGGACTGGGCAGCATGGTCGAAACGCTTGGTCGCGATGTCTTGGACCCAGGCGATCCGCTGGTTGTCCGTTGAGTCAAGGAAGCTGAGCAGCAGCGGGGCATAGACCTCATCCTGAGTGAGGAGCGTCTTCATCTTGCCTGCGAAAGCCGGATCGGAGGGCCGCGGTCAAGGCTGCACGGGCGCGACTGGAGGAAAGAGGGGCAAGGACGCACCCTTCTCGATGTACCATTGGTAGAGCTCAAAGGCAAAGTCCTCCTTGAACCTTTCGATGTAGTATTGCGTCCGCGAGGGCGAGCCGACTGAGGGATGATTGCAGAGCTCGACCAGGGCACGGAAGTCGCGGTGGTGCTCGGCAAGCTCGTACGCCTGGTCAGAGTGGTCGACTCGGACTGGCACGAGTAGAGGGACGAGCACAGTCAGCCGCGCGGCCGATAACAGATGGGACAGGGGTCAACGACGCACCAAGGCCAAGAATGACCTTCGGCCGGACGCCGAGATACCGGTCTTTGAGCTCGACGACCTCCCGGTCGCTGAGGCCCTCGCCGACAGCGTTCTCGAGCACCGAAAGCAGGTAGCGTATACGCTCCTCGAACGTCGCAAGCAGCGCCGCTGCGAGCTCTCCGATCATGTCCTTGAGCTCTCGCTGCGTCGCCTGCTCGCTGGTCTCGCCGGCAGCCCCGACTGCCTCGTCCAGGGCCGAGCCGAATTCAAGGGTGCGGCGCCGGATGATGTCGTCCGTCTGCTCGACAAGGGACTGGAGCACACCGAGCAGCGTCACCGTCGTCGTCCACGGCTCGCTGTAGGGCGAGCTGGACGCGTCGAGCGCCGCGAGACCGTACTTGGGACCGACTTCCTCCCGATGGAGGAACGCGGCCTTGAAGGCGGCAAGGAAAATGCGGTTCGCCTCGACGAGCCAGCGACTGCGCTCCTCGACGTCGGATGAGCGCTCGAGGGCCTCGCCGACGAGCGAGCCAACAGTCTCGAGCACCTTGCCGAGGTCCTTGACGCGCGTGCGGAAAAACAACCGCAGCGGATCCTCGCCCTGGTACGTGGCCGACGACGGGACTGACGGCTGGCGCGTCATGTAGAGTGAGATGGCGTCCGCCAGAAGGCCGCGAGGGGTTCCGGTAAGATCCTCGCCGCTAGAAGATGTGATTGAAGAGCATGACAAGTCAGCAAGCTGCTCCTGTCGCCGCAAGATACGCAGGAAGCGACGCACGTCATCCGGCCCATGAGGTAGCCCCAAACCTCGCTCCCGGCTCGCAGGCGCTCAGCATCACCCAGCAGGCTCCTACGAGCGCCTGCGCTGAGCTTTCCCATGAGCCCGCACCGGCCGACGAGCTCGACGAGGTGTGTCAGACTCTGCAGTCGGGCCGCGAGCGACAGGCGCGTGTCGAGCACTGGCGGCAAGAGCGGCAGCGACGACGCAATGATCTGGGCTGACAGTTGAGTCGTCGACGCGAGCAACGATCCGGGCAGGGACGGCGTCAGGTCGAATGAGAGCGGGTTGGCGGCGCTCGTGCCGAAGAAGATAGCCTGCTCGAGCCGGCTTTTGAGCCTGCGCGTGTCGGCGTCCTTGCCGGTACTGCTCTCGGCGACGCCGAGCGGCGAGACGATCATTCCGGCGAGGCCGCCCGACTTCATGACGATGCCGACCTCGTCGCCGCCTGCGGCGAGCGGACCGACGCCGAGGAAGGCGTTGCGGGCCGAGTCCTTGAGCAGTAGGTGCTCCTCGAAGGACTTGGTCTCCGCCAGCGAGATGAGCAGCAGTGAGGATGGAAGGACGAGCAGCGCCTGCTGCGACTTTGGCAGGGGAATGAAGGACGGTAGCGGAAGAGGCCGAGGGTCGAGATCCTGCGGCGACAAGCAGACAGGATTGTCAGCTATGGCGTCGGGTCTTGGCAGGATGACAAAAGTAGGTCGACGCACGATTCGGGTCGAGCTCTCGATCGTCCGAGTCACCTTGACCTGGCCGTGCGCGCCTGCGACGATGCCGACGATGGCGGATCGTCTGCCGCCCTCGAGCATGCCCTCCTCCTCAAAGCTGACGAGCACGCCGACCTCGGTCGACGACAGCACCTTGAGGTCGTGCATCTCGAGGGAAAGCTCAAGACCCTCGCGCTCGTCAGCCCGGAGCGCGGCGAGGATCGCGGGCAGCAGCGGGGCGGACGATGTGAGGACAGGCGTCTTGACAGGCGACGAAAGCGTGTAGGTCTGCAGGACCGCTTGCGGCGTGACGAGCAGCAGGCGCGCGTCCTCGAGCGGAAGGACCAGGGTCGGCTGGACGCCCGTCGATTGTGCGTTCAACGGAGATGTAGAGGACCGGAAGAAGCCGAGGAAGCCGGCCGAGGTGGCTTTAGGGAACGACACGACGTCGACCTGCGCCCTGCCGCCCGGGTAGCTGATGCCTACCTTCCACAGGCCGCCCTTGTCGCCCGTCGCGACCGCACCCAGACCATCACCTGCCGACCAGATACCGTCAACTGACTCGCCATCGGCGAGCAGCGACGAGATGGCCGAGGACGCCGCGAAACGCATGCCGCCGTCGACGAGCGCGACTGAGAGCGAGTCCCAGAAGCGAAGCTCGCCCGCCGGACCTGCGACCAGTACGCTCGGCTCGCGCGAGATGGCCGCCGAGGTTGAAGAAGGAGCGGGAAGAAGCAAAGCGTGCGACTTGGGTGGGAGGAGCGATGGGTGAGACGAGGCTGGCGGAGGGAGGGGGAACATGTACAGCGTCGAGTTGGGCTTCTGCGCGTTGCGTGGGCGAGGGCAGCGTGTGAGCGACCTGACGACATCAATTGTCGACAGCAAAGAGAAGATAAGCTAAGATGATACGCACGAGGTATGACCAGATGTGCAGTGCCGAGTGCGTCACGAGCGAGGCAAAGCCGGTCTGCTCAGAAAAGGCGGCGGACAGCGGGCTGGTGTAGAGGTCTGCCGGGTTGTTCAACGACGGCGGGTCCAAAGATCGTCAGCGTCTCAGGTCCCGCCCCAGCAACGTACCGGACGCGAGCAGACTGACCAGACGAGTCGAGCACCTGCTGGACAGCAGAGGGCAAATTGCCCTTCTTCCAGACTTCAGCCCGACCATCGTTCATCCAGACCTCCCTTGTCCGCGCGCCCGCCTTCCTCGCGCGTGTGCCGTCGTCGTCAGGCAGCTCGCTCAAGACGCTGCCGCCGAAAATCGAGCTCCCTGCGGCCGTGACGGTACCTTCGGTGACGTCTGTCATCGCCTCGTCCTGCGACTGATAGTTCGACGGCGGCGGAAAGCGCTTGCCGAGGGGTGTCGGCACGGCAGCGCGAGGGTTGACGGCCCCGGACGAAGAGGCGAGCAACGACGGCGCGGTCGTAGACGCCTGCGAGCCCGACGTGTCAAAGACCTGCTGGGCTGTCCGCCTCGGGGGTGCTCTCCGGCGAGGTGTTGGTGTCGAGAAGGACATGAGCTGGCGGGAAGACCTGGGAGGAAGGGTAAAGGCGTAGGAGGAACAGGGCCGTCGAGAGTAGCAACGCCGTCGTCGTGGTCGACGAGCCAGTGCTGGCCCGGGAAGGGGCGGTCGGAGGCAAAACGCCCCGCCGGACGGCGACGAACAGCTCGCCCTCCCTGATGAGCTCGCAACCATCTCGAGAGTCCTCTACCCTGCCAGCCCTCTCGCTCCTCACACACGTATACGAAGCACCTCACCTTCGCCCGGCATGTCGCTGGAACACGCTCAGCGCCTCGTGACGACCTACATCGCCGCGGGCGAGACGACGCTCACGCCTGAGCTCCTCGACCGTACGTGCACGCCTTCCCCTCGCAGCCCAACCTCACTCGGACGGTGACCCGAGCACCAGCACAGACAGTGCTGACGTGCCGGTTCCTCCATGCCTCTGATCTCTCCAGTCGTCAACGGAGGTGCGGGCTCTCTTGGCCTGCTCGGGCTCGTCAAGGCGCTCGGGCAGTACTTGACGAGCGTGGAGGACGAGCCCAGGCTCAGAGGTCCGTCAATCGCGCTCCCCTCCTGAGCGCCTTGACCGGCCCGCATCGCAGCTGACCGAGCTTTGACCTTCTCCTCCGTGTACCGTATCGGCAGCCTTGGCCCTCTTGTCAGCGGTGATCGCCCAGAGTCCAAAGGAGCGGATCAACCGCCAGTCGAGTGCGTACCGCCCTTATCCCGTTCTCGCCCCCCTTGCCTCCCTGCAGCTGACAAGCTCTCGAATGCGCGCCGATGTTTAACTTTGCGACAGCCCGGGTTCTCACTGAGTTCTACATCGACAAACTCTCGGACGTGCTCCTGCTCACCCCTGCGCTGCAGGGTCTACTCACGCTCAGCGGCCTGCCGACGTTTGGGTCGTCCGAGACGCTGGCGCTCGTCCCAGCGTGCGTCCTGCGATCCCCTTACCCATCCCTGCCTCGTCTGCAAGTGTCACTTGCGGGCTGAATTGACCTGAAATCTTGACACGGCGCGGCAGTCTCTTCAAGATAAATGTCCGCGCCCTGACGCAGGCCGTTCGCTTCCTCATCTTCAAGACGCTCGACACACTGATGCACCTCCACCGACCTGGTGCGACCTTCCAACGCTGTCCTCTGCAGCTGTCGATCAAGACGCGCCAACTGAACCGTTTGCAACTTATCTGCTCTGTGCTTAGCCCTGATCCGGCTTGGTCCTTCGGGATTTGTTAAGCCATACTGCACGCAGATCGCCGAGGGCGAGAAGGACCCGCGCAACCTTCTGCTCGCCTTCTCGCTCGCCAAGGTCATCATCCTGGAGTTTGACATCGACTCGGCCATCGAAGAGCTCTTCGACGTCACGTACTGCTACTTTCCTATCACGTACCGACCGCCGCCGCGCGACCCGTACGGCATCTCGACCGACGACCTGCGCGCGTCGCTGCGCGCGTGCCTTGCGGGAAGCGCCCTGTTTGCGCGCCAGGCCATGCCGCTGCTGCTCGAAAAGCTGTCGGGCTCGGGCGGAGAGATGAAAATCGACACTCTGCGCACGATTGAGGCCTGCCTACCCGTCTTCGGAATGGACAACGCCCACGCCTACCAGGCCGAGCTGTGGGAGGGTCTCAAGGTCGAGGCACGGCCGGATCCCTGCTCGCTTCTTCTTTTTCTTCGGATGAGCTGACGTCCGCCCTCGCCCCCTGTGCAGGTATTGTATACTTCGTCGGACGAGGCTGAGGCCGCTGCGCTCCAGACGCTCACAGTCTTCCTGCGCGTGCTCGCCGGCGAAGGCGCGACCGCGCTCGAGAGCGAGTTCTTTGACGGCGTCGTGCTCGACGAGATGGAGGTGACCCTGCGCGAGCCCGAAAAGAACCTGGCGAGCCAGGTCGTCAAGATCCTTGGGGCGTGCTTTGCCGCATCGCGTGCGTGTTTTTTTTTTTCTTCACACTTCAGACCCCGTCCCGTTCGGGTGGGTTGACGGCTGACGCCGTTATCCGCCCCGTCCGTTGCAGAGGGCCTCGCGCGCAAGACGTACAGCAGGGTCATTCCGCAGCTCCTGGCTCAGTTTCACGCCCCGTCGTCGTCCTCCACGCAAAAGCAGGCTCTTCTCACCTCGGTCGCCTCCCTCATTCACTCGGCCTGTGCGCTCTACAATGCTGCGCCGACGGACGGCGACAAGCGGTCCCTCGCCGATGATGCCGTGCTGCTCGAGCTGAAGGACCAGCTACTGGGCTGCCTGACGGCCGGTCTCGAAGTTGAGGAGGGTCGGCAGCCGGCGATGGAAGGTCTCATGGGCATGCTGCCATGGCTAGACAAGGACGAGGGATCGTACGTCGTCAGCAAGTTTGGTACCCTGCTAAGCGGGGATGGAGTGGGAGACGACATCCGGCGCGTTCCTCCTTTGCCTTGCTGGTCTCTCCGCCGTCTGTCTACTGACCTTTGACTGTTTCGTCTTGGGCCCCATCAGGGAGCACGCGCTGAACAGCCTTGCAGAGATCGCCAAGACGAATTCCAGCTCAATCGAGGTCCAGATCTTGCCGCCGCTCTTCGCCTCCCTGCCTGACCGCGCACCGACGCTCGAAGAGGACGACGTCCGCTTGGCATACCGACGCACGCTCGCGTGCCTCGGTGTGCTGTCGATCCAGTCAACGTTGAGCGATATCCTCGTCGTCCGCGTCCTATCCAAGCTCGCGCTCCTGTCGGCCTCGCCTGGTACGCAAGAACAGGCCGTGTACGCGTTCGCACTGCTCGCAACGGTCGAGAAGGTCCTCCGCAAGAAGGTCGACGAGAAGCACGTCGACGTCCCAAAGTACGCCGACCGGCTTCTGCCCCGGCTTTTTGAATTCTTCGCACAAGGCAAAATGGGCGTCGCCGCCGAGCCAAGGCTGATTGTCGTCGGCGGTAAGATCGTCGAGCTCGTCGTCCAGAGTCTGCCGGTCGAGTGCGTCCCGCCATTTCCCTCTGGATCTACAGGGACTTTTTGCTGACGGTCGATACTGGACGGTTTTGCGGCCGAGCAGGAGGCAGAACAAGTTCGTCGCCAAGTTGCACGCCGCATTCGTCGACGGCAAGCTCGAGGAGATCACGAACGAGCCTTTGCGCACCCGTGCGGGCGCGGATATCTTCGCACCGCTTGCGATTGATGCATCGGCTGCCCAGCGCAACCTACTGGTTCTCTACGCTAGCGGGATCATCGCGCTTCGACCAAATGTGCGTCTTTGATATCACTTGCCTTGCCGGCCGTCATGATGTCAAAAGCTGACGAACGACCCGGCCTGCTGCAGGTTGAGCTGCCGATCGCGGACCTCTCGTCCTTCCTCGGCGATGTCCTCCAATGGTCGCTCGCGACTTCGACGACGTTCCTTCAGCTGAAGTCGATGTTCCACCTCTACGCATCGCTGCTCAACAAGCACTGCGACCGTGGGTTTCCTCGCCTTCTCATTCTGCCGCTCTTGACGACGCCCCATCTGACCGCTGCCCTGCCTATTCGGGCATGGTTTCACAGGTCTTCAAACGTTCCTGGAGTACACCGTGCCGTCGTTCTGGTCGGCCGAGGTCACCAACAAGCAGGCCTCGCACGAGCGACGGACCCGATCCGTCCGCGCGTGGGTCTGGGTGCGGCTCCTTGCAATGCCCCGCGTAAACCACGTCCGCACTCCAGCACTGACTGGCGAATGGGCTCTTCCCACAGCTTTGCCGCGCCCTACTCGTGCGCAACCACGAGCTCGGGTTCACGTGCCTCTCGCAGCTGCTCGATCTGCTTGCGGCGGAGAAGGACCACCAGCTCGTGTTGGACGCGGCCAAGGCGCTCGCCATCATCGCCGAAGGAGACGGCGACGGCGTTCTGACTAAGCGAAACCACGCCGTCATCCGCGTAGGTCCCCCCGCCGTTTGTAGGACTTGCTACTCGGAAGCCCCGAAAGCTTAAAAAATCGCATCCATCGCAGCTCCTTCACAAGCAAAAGTTCTTCAATTTTGTCATTCCAAAGATCGAGGAGGGCCACGCAGCATCAAAAGGTTCGGCGCTCAACTGGCTGGCACGCGCGGAGCGCGGACAGTGACGCATCGCTGACACCACCCTTTTTCGCCTTGCAGGAACCGACCGGTCCGTTGTCTACCTCGTCGTCTTGGCGTCCATCATCCCCGCCCTTCCTCGGGCCCTCTGCGTTTCTTCCCTGCCTTCGGTGCGTCAGCCGCCCCCTACTTGCGCAGCCCCTTCCCTCTGGCCGCTGCGTGAAGCTCAGGTTGCCATCTCTGTTTCAACTTGCAGCTCCTGCCGTTCCTCCTCAAATCGCTGGACCTACCAGATCCCGACCTCAAGGCCAACGTTATCCAGACGCTCGAGCAGGTTGCCCAGGTCGACGAGGCCGTGAGCCACGAGGCAATCGAGGGCCAGGGCGTGACAATCGTCGAGGCGCTCTTGCGGTGCCTCGACGTCGCGGGGTCCAACGAGCGCTCGCGCATGGCCGCGCTGCGGACGCTCACGGCGCTGCCCGACGTCGTCCGGTACGACATCCTGCACCCGGTCAAGACGGCCGTGCTGAAGCAGCTCGGCAAAGCGCTCGATGACAAGCGCCGGAGCGTCCGCAAGGAGGCGGTCGACTGCCGCGCGCGTTGGTACCTGTACCATGGCTGAACATCATAGAGACCTGAAATTGTATGTCTAATCGCGTAGCAAAGATCAGCGGGAGGAAGGCGGATCGACATAGAGTGGCGTGGGATATCGTCAAGGGAAAGGGGGGGGGGGCAGAGACTAGGCGACGCTGGCGGGTGGGGCTCGAGGGAAGCGGACCGTCATGAGGACGAGGCCGGCGAGCAGCGCAAGGCAGCCGTTGAACCAGAAGACAAAGTTGGGCTTGCCGATGCTGATTAAAGACGGGGAGAGGTCAACCAACTGCGTTCCCAAGGGACGCGGTTTGGGGGAGGGACGCACTCGGAGAGCCAGGCGAAGACGACGCCAAAGAGCGAGCCCGTCAGGATGAAGCCGGCCGTCTCAAGCATGCTGATTGCGGAAAGCGCGTCTGGCCGCTGAGAAGGAGGCACAAGCTCCATCATGACGCCTGATCGCGGGTGTAGAAGGTGGGCGAGGGGTCAGCACCTGGGCTGGGTCGAGTCGAGCAGGTGCTCAACGGACTCACCCTTGCAGGCCGGCGCCGTGCCCGATGCGAGCGGCAGGACCAGCGCGGCTAGCAGAATCTCCTCCTTGCGCGTGTTGAAGCCGACCAGAGCAGTCAGCAGCGCATCAACAACCATGCTCCACTTGAGGAAGACAAGATCAAAGGCACTGCCGTGGGCCTTGTCGGTAGGCGCCATCGAGACGGGCACGTTGACGGGCTCCTCGACCTCTTGAAGAAGCGACGTCGGCTCGAACGCTTGCGCGTCCGTCGGCAACGACGAGGGACCGTCCTCGACTGCGTCGCCGATGAGCGTCGGCGTTGGCGAAGGGGCGGTAGTCGACGGCTCGGACGGCGCGCTGCTGGGGAGCGAAAACCAATTGCGGCCCCGCGCGATCAGCCGTGGAAAGGCGAGCGTCAGGAAGACGGCGCGGGCCGAGCTGTTGAGCGACATGAGGAGGCCGTTCTCCGATGGCGTGAAGGCGAACCGGTTGGTCGCCGTGAGTTGCAGCATGAGAGGCTGGTGTGTGCGCGAAAACGATTTTTAGTCAACGAGTAAGCGGCAGCCCCGGCAACGACGCACGGACAGACCGACTCACCACAAAGCTCGTTGCAAGGACACCCATGAAGGTGCCGAAGCCGAGCAAGGTCAAGCCCCAGTAGCGGCCCTTTTGTCCGTCGAGCTTGCGCGGGACGAAGACGCCGAGGCACGCGAGCGGTCCGCCGCGCGAGTTTGTGGTCCCGTCACCGGGAGGTGGAGCAGGCGCGGGCGCGATGTAGGGCAGGAACATGCCGGTGAAGAGGGTTGAGCAGACGAGCAAGCAGAATGTGATCTCGAACGGCGCGACAGGCGAGATGTAGTCGCCCGCCATGCCGCCGACGGTGTACCCAAACGCTGTTCCAGCCATGGCCACGCCGGAAAGGACTCCAAAGGCACCAGTGCGCTCCTCGCCGTCGACGAGCTCGGTGATGTAGTTGTTGGCAGCTTTGGGCGAGCGCGAGGTCGGTGAGGTCAGCGAAGAGGTGTGTGTCGAAAGAAGCTGCGGACGCAGACGGACCAAGCATGTACCTGCAACGCGAATCAGTAGCCGACGTCAGCCTCAGTGGGACGAAGGACGACAAGAAGGCCAAAGCGGACAGACCCGGCGCCTCCCCCGAGAATCGTGATTAGTTGCGTCCCTTGGATGAGTCGGATGCCGAAGCGGAAACCGTGACGGATCGCGACCGTCTGGCAGAGGTTCCGGGCGCAGGGCCACAACGTCTGCTGGACGAGGGCCGCGCGGACCCCCCAGCGCTTGATCTCCCACGTCGTGACAAGCAGGTTGAGGAATCCGCTGACTGTCGTGAAAATGATCATGAGCGAGATCGACTCGGCCGTTGCGGCCTCGACCTCCTTAACCGCGCATCGGTCGCCGAGCTCGGGCGGCTCGTTGTGGCGCGTGTAATAGTCCTGGCACTCCATCGTGCGGAACGCGAACAGCAACGGAGTAGCGGTCTGTCGACGGGTGGAAAGAATGGACGCGGGCAGCGTATGCTATCAGCTGCGTGTACAGGCTGCGCGAGCGGGCGCTGCGGAGGTCTGCTAAGCCGTCAACTGACAAAGACGAATGAGACGGCTGCAGCGGGACGCAGTGAGGCAAGGTGGTTCAGCAAGAGACCTTGAGTCTTGACTTGGAGAGAGTGATACGCACAGAGAAAGAATGTGGCGACGAGAACCAGGCGGTAGGGATTGAGAAGGGATGATGCCTTTGCGACCTGCTTCTGTTGCTGAGTGTCGGACGACGGCCCGCTCGCGAGCACGTCGACCGGCGGGGACGACGCATCTCGTCCTGCGAGCAACGGCTCGGTCTCTGCTGCGGCCTTCTGCTTGAGCGGTCCTCCGCTGTTGAAGTACTGCCTGAGACCCATCGCGTAAGGTCTGAATGGAGGGAAGAAGGGAGGCAAGGGGGAAGAATGTTAGCCGTCGCTGCCCTGTCCCCATCTGGCTCGTCGTCGGCCTTCCGCGACGGGCGAAAAGAAAAAAAAGAAAAGCGGTCGCCAGCGGCGGTGCGGCGTGCGCTGACGGGCGAGCTCACCCCACTCGCCAGCCAGCGTCTTCTTACCCACCACACTCGTCCCAGTCTAGGTCCGTGCTCGGTCGACCAGTCGCGACGCTTCTGCCTCTAGTAGCTGACCCGCATCTTTCGCACGTGGCTCCCATCCCAGCGCGCCGATGTCCTTTCTCACCTCTTGGTTCTCGTCCGCTCCGGCAGAGGCACCTGCACCTGCCGCCTCCACTTCGTCGTCGTCCAAGACGACCGCCCTGCCCAGCAATCCGGCCCTCGTCACCGAGCTCAACCCCGAGGGCCTGAAGCCGTGCGTCCTTCCTCTCGCTCGTTGACCCTTCCCTGGCGCCTTGCGGGCCCTGGAGCCAGAGCGGCCGTCCGAGAGGCCCTTTGAGAGCTGACGTGCTTTGTCAATGAGCTAGGTGTTGCGCCTGCCCGGACACCAAGTCGAAGCGCGACCAGTGCTTCATGGGATCGGACAACGCAGAGGTCGACTGCAAGCCCTTCATCGACGCCCACCGTGCGTGCATGCTAGGGTAAGTCTCATCCGGTCTCGTCGTCGACGCCGTGCGCGGTGCGCGGTGCTAGGCCCGGCCCAAACGCGCGCTGCGGAAGGCTGCCGAAGTCTGCGTCTGACTGACACCCCCCTCTCTTCTTTCCGCGAGCAGTTACGGCTTCAAGGTCTAACTGAACTCGAATCTCGCCCGGCATTGTTGTAAACTCACTCGCCACCCTCTGCCCCTGGCCCTCGCATAGACCCGATCCAAGCACCCCTGCCACCGCTCAATCGCATGCTCTCTCCCACTCGCTCTTTCCACGATCACCTGCCTGCCGTGCGTAAAGTTTGGCGCCCGACGTGCAGGCGGCAAGGGAGCCAGTTGGTGACATGCGGCCGCAAAGCTCGCTCTCGCATCTCGGGCAACGGTCGGTTGATGCAAGGTCTGGCGCATCAATCGAGCGAGCCCTCGCCCTGGACGGCGGCGAAGTTGAGCGTCTCGATCCGGCCCTTGCCCTTTGTTTCCTTCTGCATCAGGTCGGTCAGAACGCGGAACTGCCCCGGGTCGATAAGCAGGATCTGCAGAGACGGGATGACAGGCGAGCGGACAATTGTCAGCGATCCCGTTATTCCAACTCGCTTTCAGGCAGAGGAAGGAGGGTCCACAACGTACCGTCTCCCACTCGTCCGACGTGAACTCGTCTTCCTCGACCGTGTCGGCCGCGGCCGTCACCTGCTCTTTCAGTCGCTTGCCGTCCTTGGTCGGCATCGTGATTCGGATGCGCATGCGCGCGCGCTGTATCGGCAGCGTCGACGACGCCTGCAGCTGCTTGATGCAGTCGAGCGCCTGCAGGAACGAGGTTTGCAAGCAAGTCAGGCCACGAGGGATTTAAGACTCACTTCCTCTGGACAGGAGGCGGTTGCCCACCTGGCTCTTTGCGCTCTTGTCCGTCTTGACGCTGAAGCCGATCTCGGCCATAGCCTTCTCGATCATCGACACGCTATAGGCGCGCTGCGTCGACGGGTCGACGCACTTCTCGGCGACCTGAGTCGCGATGTCGCGCAGCAGGTTGCCTGCGTTGTGCTCGCGCTCCTTCTCGCCGACTTGAAGCTCGCCTTTGGCGAGAATCTGAGGATGGACCCGGGAACAGGCAGGGAGGGGGACCGAGGGGTCGGTCAGCGGGCGGCGCCGCGCAGGCAGCCGGCAGGAAGCGCCCTGCCGGATGGCTAACAGACGCACCTCCTTGACAATCTCGTCCTGCTGCATCTTGCCAAACGCCTTGCTCAGCTCCTCCGACCGGGCGGCTTGGCCCTTTGAGACGTTGGTGAAGACGCGCTCGATCTGGAGGACCTCGTCCAAGTCAGTCTCGACGCCAGTCCGCCACTCTTGCACCTTGTTCTTGTAGCAGGCGATCTGCGAAGGACCGGTCAGCGGGTCAGTGAGCGCATTTGGAAGGCTGGTCGTTCTGAGAAGACGACACGCACCTCAAAACGCTTGCCGCCTTTCTTGAGCCGGACGATGGACACGTTGGTCAACCTGGCGAAGCAGCCATGACGATTCGCTCCGCGAGGTCAGCTTGCCAGTGAAGCGCGCAACACGCAGTCTACTTTCCCGAAGACGGCTGCGGCAGCCAGCAAAAACTCACTTGATCTGGGTCCCGGGCTGGTTAATCTTGCTCATCGTCGAGATCTGGGGGGTGGAATGGGAAAGGGAGGGGCGAGGACGAGGTGGGGGTTGGTTGAGAAGGACCAGGCCAAGGGCCCTGGCGACGTCGGGCCCGGCGCAGGTTCTCCCTGCCCCCGTACCGTCACCCACCCAGTCGGTCGCCCCTCTCTCTCGAAGCAGGCAGCGTCATGTCGGTCGCGACGCCCAACTTGGAACATCTGACTCGGCAAGACTACGAGGTCATCTACGACCCGGCCGGTGCGTTTTGCCTGGCTCGACCCCCCCCCCCCCTGCTCGGAGTTGAGCGCGACAAGTCGATGCTGACGACTTGCGAGACGGTGCGGGTGCAGAGGACAGTTTCATCCTGCTAGACGCGCTCGAGCTCGACGTCGAGGAGCTGCAGGCCGGGCCAGCGGGCAGAGTCGTCGTCGAAATCGGGTGCGTTCCCAACTGCGGTACTTGCCGGCAGCCCTCTCCACCTGACTCATCCGCCGCTGTTCCCCGGCTTCCTTGTCCTCAGTTCCGGGTCCGGCATCGTCTCGAGCTTCATCGGATCGATTGTTGGCAGCAGTAATGCGTGTGCGTCTCTCTCTGTTCTCTCTCGCTCCTCTTGCAGAGAGCCGTGAGAGAAAAAGTCGAAAGGCGCTTGTCCCGTCCTGACGAGCTCCTTCGGGTGCGCGCAGTGTACCTCGCGACAGACATCAACCCGCATGCCTCGCGCTGCACCCACCTAACAGGCGTCCAGAACAAGGTGCGCCCTCCTAAATTTTCCTCTACTCCGCGGGCTCGCCATTCCTTCTCCGACACTGACGATCTATCGCCTACCTGGGCGCGGCAGGTGGCCGTCCAGCCCGTCCTCACCTACCTCGTCGCGGCGCTGCTGCCGCGACTGCGCCAGAAGATCGACCTGCTCGTGTTCAACCCCCCTTACGTGCCGACATCGCTCGAGGAGTGAGTCGACGCACCGATCATGCTTTTGCGGGCTTACTCCCCAAATGCTGACACTGCCTGCTACTGCGCTCGCGCGCATGCACCAGGTATGACCAGACGCAGGGCGCACCCGGGATCGGCTCGACTTGGGCCGGCGGCGCAGAAGGCATGGATCTGACTGGGTATTTGCTGACCCAGCTCGAGGTGCGCATCTTGATCCAGGCGGTCTATAACTTGGGCCGCCGCAAAAGCAGCGTCGCGACTGACCAGAACGGCTGCTGGCGCCCGCGCTGCGCAGGATCTGCTGTCCCCAGCCGGCGTCTTCTACCTGGTCGCGATCAAGCAAAACAAGCCGCTCGAGATCCTCAAGCGTCTCGCTGTCGCGAGCGAAGGACGACTCGAGGGCAAGGTCAGTCGTTCTTGCCTGGATCCGTTGCAAGCCGCCTCAGACGTTCTCACTGATGCCTACCCCGCTCTCGACACAGGTTGCTTTGCAGCGTCGCGCTGGCGGCGAGCACCTGTTTGTCCTCAAGGTCTGGCGTGCAATCTCTTGAGGCGGATTCCATCGGCGGACCGTGCACTGCGTGCGCCGTGGGCAAGCCGTCCCTCTTTCGCGACTGCGCCGGATGGCCGACATATGGCGACGCTGGGTCAGACTGGCGCGCACAAGGCCCACTCGCTACCTAATCGTAGAGCCCCTCCGCCTCGAGCGGAGACGACGAAGGACGCAGACATGGAGGACAGTGCCGCAGACAAAGGGCGTCGCCGATAGCGGCGTGAGTCGGCCAAGGTACCCCTCATGCGGCTGCCCCGGCGTTAGTCAGCTGTGGGCTACATAGATGCGACCATGCCCCTTGTCCAAGCCTGCCAGACCAGCTAAGCAGCACGCAAGCGAGATGTCCGGCGCGGCAGGGGACGCACGTCATCGCGTGCGCGGGCGAGGCAGTGGATCCTCTCAAGATAGTGCTTGCCATCCGACCGGCCTACGCGCATCCAACGGCGCTCGCGAACGGCTTCCTCGTCTCTCAGCAGCCAGCCCTTCTTGCAACGTACCGACAGACAGGCGGATGCGTGAGAAAGGTCGTGCAGCATGGTTACAAACTAAAAGGGGGGGAGGCTATGCAGCGGAGGGTTGGGGAGATTGAAGGGGGTCGCAAAGACGAGGAGTGGTGGTGGGGATGTAGGGCCGCTGCCCTTGCGAGCAAGTAGCATCGCACGAGGGCGACTAGTGCAGGTAGGTAAAGGAAGGGCGGCGGCGCTGACCTCTGGGAAGAGCGCCGTCGTTTTGAGCGGGAAAAAAGGAAGACGTTAAGGAAACACAGAAGACTCTACTCCGACTTCTTGGGCTCCTCCTCCGGCTTAGGCTCCTCGGCGCTCTCCTTGCTCTGGTGCACCTTCGAGAAGAGCGTGAGCGAGGCCTCGAGAAGCTCGTCCTGAAAGAAGATTAGGGCAGAAGCGGATGAAGCAAGGGGCAGGTCAGCTCAAAGTACGTCGGCGGCACAAAAGCGGGTCCGACTGTTCGAGCCAGGATGAGGCACGCACCTTCTTGGCCTTGATGATCTCGGCCTCGCCCTCACCCTCCTGACCCTTGACCGCGAGCTCCTGCAGCTCGCTGATGAGGCGCTGGACAGTCTCGGCCTCGGTCTTGTCGAGCTTGTCCTTGTGCTCGTCGAGCGCCTTCTGCGTCTCGGTGCACGTCGACGAGCTGCCGACCGACATCTCGATCAGCTCACGCTTGGCCTTGTCGGCCTCGGCGTGCTTCTCAGCCTCAGCAACCTGCGAGCGAAGCAGGTAAGATGCGAAAGGGTCAGCGTCGCCGCTACGATGAGAGATGAAGGACATTGCACGCACCATAGCCTCGATCTGCGAGTCGGACAGGCCGGACGAAGACGCGATGGTCATCGACTGGTCCTTGTTGGTGGCCTTGTCCTTGGCCGAGACGTTGACGATGCCGTCGGCGTCGATGTCGAAGGTAATCTCGATCTGGGGGACACCCTTGTGCGCAGGAGGAATGCCAGACAGCTGGAAGTTGCCGAGCAGCTTGTTGTCGCGGACCATGGAACGCTCGCCCTGGTAGACCTTGACCTCAATCGCGGTCTGGCCGTCGGCGGCAGTGGAGAAGGTCTGGGACTTCTTGGTCGGGATCGTCGTGTTGCGCTGGATCAGGGGCGAGAAGACACCACCGAGCGTCTCGATACCGAGCGAGAGGG
Organism: Cystofilobasidium bisporidii; assembly: GCA_014825535.1. Taxonomy (NCBI): domain Eukaryota; kingdom Fungi; phylum Basidiomycota; class Tremellomycetes; order Cystofilobasidiales; family Cystofilobasidiaceae; genus Cystofilobasidium; species Cystofilobasidium bisporidii. Next base: position 109,269 of record MVAK01000047.1, on the reverse strand, counting down.
GCGTGACGTCGAGCAGAAGGATGTCGGTGACCGAGCCGGCGAGAACACCGGCCTGGATCGAGGCACCAATCGCGACAGCCTCGTCCGGGTTGACACCCTTGGAAGGCTCGCGACCAAAGACACCCTTGACGGTGTCGATGACCTTGGGCATACGCGACATACCACCGACGAGGATGACCTCACCGACCTCCGAGGCCCTGGAGCAGACGGAAACGGACGACGTAGGTCAGCTACTGGCCCCTGTGTTAGCAGACCGAAAAAGACGCACTTGACACCGGCATCCTGGAGGGCCTTCTTGCAGGGCTCAACCGTGTTGTCGATCAGGCCGCCAACGAGCTTCTCAAGGTCGGCGCGCGTCATCTTCTTGTTGATGTGCTTGGGGCCCGAGGCGTCGGCGGTGATGTAGGGAAGGTTGATCTCAGTCGTCGAGGCCGACGAGAGCTCGATCTTGGCCTTCTCAGCCGCCTCGCGGATGCGCTGGATCGCCATGCGGTCGTCCGAGAGGTTGGTGCCGTACTCCTTCTTGAACTCGTCGACGAGGTGCTTGACGAGAACGATGTCGAAGTCCTCACCACCGAGGTGGGTGTTTCCGTTAGTCGACTTGACCTCGAAGACGCCCTTCTGCATCTCGAGAATGGAAACATCGAAGGTTCCACCTCCGAGGTCGTAGACGGCGATGACGGACGACTCGGACTTGTCGAGGCCGTACGCGAGCGCGGCAGCGGTGGGCTCGTTGATGACACGGAGGACCTCAAGGCCGGCGATCGCACCAGCGTCACGGGTGGCCTGTCGCTGGGAGTCGTTGAAGTAGGCCGGAACAGTGATGACTGGCATAGGGAATCGAGTCAGTCTTCAAGGGCAGGCCTACACAGAACTAGCATCGAAAAAGAAGGGACGCACCGGCGTGGTTGACCTTCTTGCCGAGGAAAGACTCGGCGGTCTCGCGCATCTTCTGGACGACGGCCGCACCAATCTCAGCGGGCGAGTACTTCTTGCCCTGGGCCTCGACCCAGGCGTCGCCGTTCTCGGGCGAGGGGATGAGCTTGTAAGGGACGTTCTTGATGTCGTTCTGGACCTCGGCGTCCTTGAACTTTCGGCCGATAAGTCTGGATATCGTCGAAGGAAAGAACAGCGGCTTTCAGCGCCGGCCCGATCGATCGACCAAGGGACGAAAAAAGGCAAGCTCGAGGGGGTGCTGGACGAACCGCTTGGTGGCAAAGAGAGTGTTCTCCGGGTTGACGACAGCCTGGCGCTTGGCGGGCTGACCGATCAGGCGCTCACCGTCCTTGGTGAAGGCGACGACCGAGGGCGTCGTGCGGCCACCCTCAGCGTTCTCGAGGACGCGCGGCGTCTTGCCGTCCATGACCGAGACGCACGAGTTGGTCGTTCCGAGGTCGATGCCGATGACGGGGCCGCTGACCTTGCCGTTCGACATGGGTCGCGAGAGAATGGGCGAGCACTGTCGGACGAGCGTCACACAAGCCCGGGAGAGAGCGCAAGCGGGACGAGCATTGAGCAGGTTGGAAGAGGTAGGCAAGAGGAGGGCGAGGTGTGGTCAGCTTGGAAGTTGCGCTCCCGACAGGTCGTCGTCGTCACGGGCATGGAAAAAAGTGAGGTGGAGGAGGCTGGCTGAGGGGCAGTACGATCAAGCCCAAAACGAGAAAAAAAGAAATGGACTGACTCGGAGAGGGAGCCGCGAGGACGATGCCCGGGCGGAGCGAGAGACGGCAGCGAACATGGCGAGAAGAAGGAAGAGAGAGAGTGAAACGGAACAGGGAAGGGCGGGTGGTGGTGGTGGTGCAGGAGTCGAGGGAATCTGGTCGGGGGCGGTTTGTGCGGCGGGCGACCGAGCGAGCCGCGCGGGGCTTTCGAGAAGGAAAAGGGTCTGAAGTTACGACGTTATCCCTCGCCGCGCGTAAACCCTTCCCCCTCCCGCACTCCGACTCGCGCCGACAGCTGCCGGTCGCTTCAGCCCACCCGCCGCCAGCTTGTCGACCACGCCGCTCACCCCCTCCCAACTTTGACTCTCTGCCTGGTGAGCTCAGAGCGTTTCACGGTATCTGCACTTACGGGCCTATGCTGATCACCCTATCTCGCACGCTCCGCGCCATGGCAGCCATGTCTGCCGCCGCCGCCGCCCCACCGTCCATGATGTCGTCCATCAAGCTCGCCGCCGACGGGTCCATCGAGATTGTCAACCAGCTGCTGCTGCCGTCCGTCCCTACTGCCTCACTGTTTGCCGTCGCACGCCCTCTTGAGCTGACTGTCGTTGCCGCTGCCGCAGCCACGTCGTCGTTTGGGAGAAGGTCGAGACGGTCGAGCAGGCGTTCGACGCCATTAAGTCGATGAAGGTGCGCGCGCGCTTCCTCTAGCAATTCACGTTCGGTCGGCTCCGAGCTCGGGCGCTGACCACCTCTGCGACTGGACCTCTTCCTACTTGTCCAGATCCGTGGCGCTCCCGCGCTCGCGTCTCTTGCCGCGCTGTCACTGTCGCTGTCGCTCGCGACGGCCGCCACTCAAACGCCGCCGCCGGCGTGCCTCGCCTCGCCTGCGACCTTTCTCGCGCACGTCGAGCAGGCGGCGTCTTACCTTAACTCTGCCCGGCCGACCGCCGTCAACCTCGGGGAGGCCATGCGCCGCATGGTTGCGACGGGCAAGGCCGCTGTCGAGCGCGGCAACGCCGTGGCAGCGTGCGTCGACGCCGTCGTCCGCTCCGGGCGCGAGGTGCAGGATGAGGACCTCGCACGCAACGTGCGCATGTCGCAGCTCGGGGCCGACTGGATCGCACGCACGACGGGCAAGACAGGCGATGTTCGCATCCTGACTGTCTGCAACACGGGCTCGCTCGCAACGTCTGGCATGGGCACCGCGCTCGGCGTCATCACCAACCTGCACCAGACGGGCCGGCTCGGCCGCGCCTTCTACACTCAGACGGCGCCGTACCACCAGGGCTCCCGCCTGACGTCGCTCGAGCTGCTGACGCTGCAGATCCCGTCCACGCTGCTGGCCGACACGATGGTCGGCTCCCTGTTCCAGCACCACCAGGTCGACGCGCTCGTCGTTGGCGCCGACCGCGTCGCCCGCAACGGCGACACGGCCAACAAGGTCGGTACCTACAACGCTGCCGTCCTCGCCAAACGCCACGGCGTCAAGGTCGTCATCGTCGCCCCCGAAACGACGGTTGACCTCGACACGGCCGATGGCTCCCTGTGCGTACCGACCCTCGGCGCCTCTTCACTCTTCAACCTCGAGTTGCTGACGCACGCTCTTCCTTCTTTTGCCCTCGTCCAGCATCCCGATCGAGCAGCGCCCGGCTAAAGAGCTCTGCACGATCTCCGGTAAGCTCCTCTCGGTCAACGGCACGCCCGAGTCGGCCGACGTATCGCAAGTCAGCCTCGCCTCGGTCCAGATCACGCCGAACGGGGTCGGCTCGCTCGACTTTGCGCAGTGCTACAAGTGCGTGACACCTCCTATCTCTTTTTTTTGCCTTGCGATCAATCCGCGTCCCGGGCTCGAGATGGGCGTTCACGCGCTGAAATCAACCATCTTGTCTCCCTGCTCTGCAGCCCGGCGTTCGACGTGACGCCGGCAGAACTCATCGACGCCGTCGTCACCGAGACGCGTGTCGTGGAGAACGTCGGCGGCAAGATCGACATGGCGCGGGCATAAACATGATCCTTGCCCATATGCTCTTTTCTCGGCGGGCCGAGTTGTGCGAGCAGACGTCAGAGAAGGAAAAATCTCGAAAGGCGAGGGCGATGCATACAGCGGCTTGCGAAAGAGTGGGGGTTGGGCGGGAATGAGCGGCAAACAAACCGAGGAGCAAAGAGGAAGAGAGGGCGAGGACAAGATGAGCAGGGGAGTCGTGAGGTGCGCGAGTCAAAACTTTGAGTTATGCGAGTAGGTTGTCGTGGAGTACAATGGCAAAGGATGATTGAAGTTGTCTACTTGGAAACGAATGAGAGGGAGAAGGTCCTTGGTCAAGAGAGTGGTGGAGAGCGGCAGATGGAAGGCTGAGGAAAGGAGCCGAGCCCTGCTAGAAGGGCACGCTGCCCATCTCGCCGGTCGCGAGCAGGTCGTCGTCGAACTGGTCCTCCTCGTCGTCGACGACGCTGTCTTGACCGTCACCGCCCTCGCTCTCAGCCCGGTCGTCGAGGCTCAGGTCATCGAACCGGGCCTCAGTGCTGCCGAAGAAGTCGTCACCGGGGAGCGAGCCCGGCATCGACGACGCGCGCGCGCGCCGGCGCTCATTCTCGTGCGATTCAGACGCGGGCGAGTGAGGATTGGCCGCCGATCTGCCCTCGACGTCGTCCTCGTCCTCCTCCGACAGCTCAGAGTCGCTCGTCAGGACGGGCCCGAACAACGGTGATGACGGGCCCGACGACGTCGACTGGTGTCGGCTGTGGCGCCCACCGGCGGGTGCGTCCGACACGGGCGTCGACGAGCGCGAGCCGCGGAGCGAGCCCGTCAAGTTGCGGAAGACGCTCAGCCGGCCGCTCGTGTCGGACCGGGCCGACAGCGCGGGCGACGGCGGCGACAAGTCTGGCAGCTCGATACCCTCGAACGAGTCGGCCCGCCAGAAGTTGAAGTCGGTAAACTCGGGAATTGACCGGACGTGGACCGGCGGGAACATCTGGTCGACCAGGTCGTTCATGAAGATGTACCTAAGCCGACGAATTGTGCAGGGCATCACGGGTCAGCTGGTCGACTCCCAAGTTCGGGCAGAGAGAAGGCAGTACGTACGACGACTTGTGGCCAGCCAGCTGCAGCAGCTCCATCCGCACCTCGCCGTTCGAGTCGATCGTGAAGATGCGCGAGGACGGGATGTTGACGCTGCGGTACGACATGGCGTCGGTGATGCGGTTGCCGAAGCCGGCGTAGAAGGCCGTCCTGCCCGGTCCAAAAAGGCGCTGGATGTCGCGCAGGCAGGCCATCTTGAAAACTTCGGGCTTGCGCAGGATCACCTCACTGGCAAGTTCGAAAGTGAGAGGCAGCGAGTCGTGAGCTCCGAGCGCCGCAAACGACGCGCAGGAAGATAAGCAGGAGGACAAACCGGTGCAGCGACGTCATCAGACGGTCCGGGCTCATGATGACGGGGCCTTCGGGCAGCTGGTACTTGCCCTGCTGGATGTTGCGCAAGTAGTCGCGCGTCGAGTCGGCCTGGCCAATGGCGCGTGAGGTGAGGTACATGATCTTGTAGCCGTTGTTGACGATGTCAGTATAGAGCTTGGCCACGCCGAGGTGAGTCCAATCGCGGCCGACAGCGTTGAAGAGATGGCCGAGCGCGTCGGACCTGGGCGGGCGAGGAAGAAGCATGTCGAGGTGCGTTGGGTCAAAAAGCAGTCGCAGCGAGCCGAGGGTACAGCCGAAAGGCAGTGGACGCACTTGGTGATGGTCCCGTCGATGTCTGAGATGACGATGTGGTCGTCGGCATCCCAGAGGAAGATGCGGGCCGAGCACGTGGCCATGCCTGAGTAGGACGAAGTGACAGAGAAGGTGACCGTGTTGGCACCTTTCTTGAGCCCGAGCGCTTTAAGCTGCTGCGACGACAGCCGCAGGCTCTTGGCAAAGTGCGTCGAGGAGGCATCGGCGGTTGACTCCGCAGTCTTGTCGGTATGCACGGCTGGCTCGGGCGGCTCCTGATGTGTGAGATTGGAAAGGGATAAATGTATCAGCATCGGTCAAAGGGCAGAGGAGCGAGCGCGGGTTGACGCACGGAGTACGACCGGAGGACCTCGGCCTCGACTTGCGCATCCAGCGCCGAGTCAACGGGGATGTCCCCGTCGTCTGCGCTTGGGAAGGGAATCGCGCTGCCGGCCGTGGTCATACCGCCAGCAATGTTGGCCTTCTCTGGGTCGACGTTGAACGGCACCTCCTTGGTCGGCAAGCTGCCCGTGTCGTGAAGCTCCTCTTCGGCCGCGCGACCGTTGGCGCCAATGAGCGGCGGTGAAGGCGGCGGTGACGGATAGGCATCGTTGACGGCCGATGTGGACGCCGCCTGGCTCAAGGACTCGGAGCGCGGAGAAGTGGTCGTCGGAGGGGCAGTGGCATCGAGGTCGAGGAACTCAGGCTCATCCTGCGTGAGCGGTGATGAATGTGGTGAGCGCGGCGTCCAGGTCAGCATTTGTGAGCCTGCCGGTGCGAGGACCGCAGAGCAGACGAGGTGACGGACCGTGGGCGAGGGCGACGCCGCGCGCTGCGAGCGATCAGGGACTACGCCGAACTTCTGATCGTTCAGTCGCCGATCGGCCGCGCTCGCGCCTTCCTCCTTGGGTGGCGACGGCAGCGGGTTAGTCTTGTTGCCGTCTAGGCTGCTCGATGAACCCTGAGGCGTCGACGAAGAGCTTGAGCTTGACGGCTTGCCAGGCTGGATGGCGCGGATGAAGGATATGGAGGGTGGGTCAGCGCCGGCGGTGGCTGCGCCCTGGCAAGCAAGCACGTGAGTAAAGCTCGCAGGTGACCTTGGGCGGCGAGCCACGCACCTCGGTCGCCTGGATCAGGGGACTCGTCAGGAGCTCGTCTGGGACGTTCTCGTCCGTCTCGACGACGAAGAAGGCCTCTCCGGCGTCGCCGACCTTCATGAAGAACGGCACGGCGCTGTCGTTGACGGTGAGCGTCACCCGCTTCTCGCCCGCGCGGAGCACCTGAAGCTTGCCGAACCGCACGTGGAAGGGCGAGCACGAGAGCGTCGACTCCTCGCCGGGGCTCTGTACGAAGAAATGAGATTCAGGGGCGCAACAAAAGCGTGAGGGTCGTCAGCCTCCAGGTACACGATGTGCAAAATGGGACGAGCGAGCGAGGGAGAGGGGTCGGTCGGCGGGAACGCACATCCGCCTCGCGCTCGACGACGATCACATCGATGGCTCCCGTCAAGGTTGCCGGGTTGATGCCCGAGTAGTACTGGTACGCCCGCGAGAGGTACTGTTGGTCGTCGAAGAGTCTGCTGGGTCAGCTCGCTGGGTCCGAACGGCGGTGGGAAGTTGGGCTCAGGGCTGGGGCCGACCTGCATGGCTCGGCGGCGGCGGCGAGCTCGTCACCGGCAAGTCGGAGGGGCAAACTGGGGGCAAGGTACGCTGGCGGAGAGGGAGGTTTGTGGCCACACGGAGCTCGGTGAACGAGAGCAGGAGCAGCTCTGGAGTCCGAGCTAGGGAGAGGGTTGGGTGATAGGGCTGGGCGAGAGTTGGATGGGTGGGGGGGGGGGGGCAGGAGGGGGAACGGACGGGCTGACGGGGCGGTGAAGTCGGCTGGGGCGCCCGCCGCCCATGACGATGGGGACCGCCGCCCAACCCGAACCAGCACCTGCCCATCCTTCCCAACGTCCCAGTGCCAAAGCCCTCGCAAAGTCCCCTGCCCGTTATGGCTGCTGCCGTCCTCACGAGTACGTGCTTGGTCGTCCCGCGGTGCGCAATTGGGACCGTCGAGCTGACCGACTGTTCCTCTGATGCTGCCGTCCCCGCGCCTGCTCTTCGCACCTGCCCGAAACTGCGCCCGCCCTGCCCCATCGCTCGCTCCTGGCTCTCGTCCTCTCTCGTCCAGTCTCCGACACCGCGGCCGCTTCGCCGGCCTCGCCCGAGCTCGACACGACTGGACCGTTTATCGCCTCAGCCTTGTCCAAGGCCGGCCTCTTCAACGGCGTCGAGCGCAGCGTCGTGCCCGACTCAATCGAGCTGATCCGAGGCACGGTCGAGCGCTGGGCCCGCGGCTCTGACCCCGTCCGGCTGATCATCATGACCGGTGGGACAGGCATGGGCGTCCGGGACGTCACGGTCGAGGTGCGTCTTCCAGCGGCTCTCTGCTCAATGTCGCGGGACTGAGGCGTTTCTTCTGCCCCCCCCCCCCCCCTTGTGCCGGCCAGGCCGTTACGCCGCTGTTTGCCAAACAGTTGCCGTCGCTCGCGCAGGCGCTCACCTCGTACGGCCTGTCCAAGACGCCGCTCGCCGCACTTTCCAACCCCACGTGCGGCGTCGTGCACGGACACAACGGCCGCCGCGTCCTCGTCGTCTGCCTGCCTGGCAGTCGCGGCGGCGTCAAGGACGGCATGGCGGTCCTGTCGCCGCTGCTTGCGCACGTCTTGTCAGTGGTCGATCCGGGGACGACCGGCCAGGACGAGCTGACCAAGATCCACGGTCCCCGCGTGCCTATGGCCGCCCCCTCAGCCGCCGATCAGTCTTCGAGTGCCCCCGCGCCCGTGCAGGACCACTGCTGCACGCGTCACCACCCAGTGTCGCGCCATTCGACCGCTCACCAGCACCCCGCGCCTGGGACAGCCGTTGCATCGCGCCAGCGCCAGTCGCCGCACGCCATGGTGACGCTAGCGACGGCGCTTTCCAAAGTGCACACCGTCGTCGATGGCCTCGCGCTCGGGACCGAGACCCGGCCGATCGATGGCGCGCTTGCAGGCCACGTCCTCGCCGAAACCGTGTGTGCACCGCACGACCTGCCGGCGTGGCACTCAACCAACGTCGACGGCTACGCCGTCTGTTCCGCTGATGGCTCTGGAGAATATGACGTCCGGCCACGGGGAAGCGGACAGCCTCTCACTCCCGGCCAGGTCGAGCGAGTCAATACGGGCGGGCCGGTCCCGGACGGCGCCGACGCCGTCGTCATGGTTGAGGACACCGAGCTCGTCTCGTCTTCTTCTGACGGCGAGGAGCTGCGCGTGCGCATCTTGGGCAGCGGGGCGAAGAAGGGTGACAACGTGCGCCTGCCTGGGTCAGACCTCAAGCAGGGAGAAGAGGTCATGGCCGCAGGCGAGCTCGTTGGGCTCGGCGGGGGCGAAATCGGGGTCATCTCGTCAGTCGGCCGTAACTTTGTCGACGTCCATCGCAAGCCGCGGATTGCTCTTCTCTCGACCGGTTCCGAGCTAGTCGATCTCGGCGCCCGAGCGGCAGCAAGTCAGGCGTCCGAGGGAGGGAGTATCGCGCCGATAGGAAAGGATGGCAGCTGGACTGGCATCTACGACTCGAACCGGCCGGCTCTGCGCGCGGTGGCCGAGCACATGGGCTGGGAGGTTGTCGACCTTGGCGTCGTGAGGGACGAGTGCGTGGCCTTTATTCTCCGACCTAACAATTTCTTTTTGCAGAGGCTGATTGAAGCGACCGTTGCGTCTGGGCAGGCCGGGAGCGCACGAGGCGGCGATGCGCAGGGGCATGGAGGTTGCCGACGTTGTCATCTCGACGGGCGGGACTTCGATGGGCGAAGGAGATCTCGTCAAGGTGCACACCTTGTTGCGGCTCGTTGTGTTCCATGCTCAAGAACTGACCCTGGCAGCCTCTTCCGTCTCCAGCCCCTCCTCGAACACTCTTTCAAGGCGACGATTCACTTTGGTCGCGTCTCAATGGCTCCCGGCAAGCCGACGACGTTTGCCTCCGTCCCACCGCCATCCGGCCAGGGCCCGGACAAGCTCTTCTTCGCACTCCCCGGCAACCCGGCGAGCGCGCTCGTCACCTTCTACGCCATTGTCGTGCCTGCACTTCGAGGGCTCGGAGGCTGGAAGCAGGCGGACCGGGAGCTGAGGAAGATTTCGGTCAAGGTGCGTGTCGGCTTCACTTTTCTCGTCTTGAGACGCGCGACGGTTGCTCATCTTTTCTCTCCTGCGCGGGCACCCTCGCCAGCTCGGACAAGCCTTTCCGCGCGCCGATCGACCGACGTACCATCGGTGCACCATCAGCTTCACGCCGTCGGGCCTGCCTGAGGTCCGGTCGACGGGCGGCCAGCGCTCGAGCCGCGTCGCCAGCGTGAAGGGGGCAGAGGTGCTCGTGCTGATCGAGGCGGCCGACGAGCGGGGGACAGTTCCTGCTGGCGAGGTCAGGGAGGGACTGCTGCTGCCCGGTGGATGGGGCGCCTAGATCGCGAGAATGGACTATCTCGCTCCACGTGCAGACGAGCGAGCAGAGCAAAAGAATGTGAGAGGAGGTCGCGCGGCGAGGATCATCGATCGCGCCGCCCGCGCTTGACGTTGCCCCACCCGCCGTCACCGCCGAGCACGACCGGCGGCTCCTCCTCTCGTCTACGCTTTCCCCCACCGATCTCTTCATCCTCCGCCATCGCGTCGTCGTCCTCGCTCGACGGGTCGGCGTCCATGTCGATATCGGCCAATGAAACGGGGGCGTTGAGCGCCCACGAGCACAGAACGCCATCCTCTGAGCCGGTGAACAGTTGGCCAGACTGTAGGACGGGCAAGAGTTCAGCTTGTGGAACACCGCTACGAGAGACAAGTTCTTTGACTGACTGCGGAATTGTAGAAGGCCGAGCGGACAACATCGCGGTGGCCGCGATGCGTGCTGTTGAGCCGCGACTGCAGCGCAATTTCGTCCTCGTTGGACCGGTTGAAGAGCGCCATGTGGCCGCTGCAAGTCGACAAGCGAAAAAAGCGTCAGCAGTTCAGGTTACGCACAGTCCGCTGAGAGGTTGGGCGAGACACGCACGCGTTGCTGCCTACGAGGGCGAGCGGGAGGTCGGTCGAGGCGGACGGCAGCGATGGGAGAAGCGTGATCAGGTAGTCGGTCTCCCACGCCTGAGCATCAGCCGTGCCTTCCGGCGTTGTAAGTCGAAGAGACGGCTCCTGAACTTTGGGCGTGAACTGGTGTCGAAGAGCATGTGGAGAGTTGTGTCAGCGGGCTTCGCGCTGACGCGACGGCGGGGGAGCACACGCACGTCGCTCGCGTCCCAAATCGAGACGCCGTCCATGTCGTCCCTGCCCCAAACGTCCCACCCGCTGCCGCTCCACCCGGCCTCAGCGACACTGACGCCCACGTTCGCCACGCCAAGCTGGGCCTCGTCCTCGTCGGCCTCGGTCGCGTCCGTCAGCGAGAGCGTGCCGTCGGTCGAGCCCGACAGCAGGATCGCCGACGTCGTCGGCGGTGCGCGCGGCTCATCGTCATCCGAGGCAGGGTCAAGCGGGAAGGTGAGAGAGTGTAGCGATGGCGGCGCGAACGAGAGAGTCGTGATGTCGTCCGAGTGGATCGTCGTATGCGAGTACAACGGAGCCTTGGGTGCGCGCGGATCCCTGTGACAGGCGCAGCAGCGGCAGGCCGAGACGAGCGTCAGTGGTGGGACTTACAGACGGGGGCTAGAAGTGAGATGCCCAAGAACTACCGACTACGCACCAGTAGACGACCGAGGCTTCGTGGTTGGTGAGCTCAGTTCCGGCTGCGAGCAAATGGTGCTCGGGCGCGTACGCGAGTGACAGCAGCGGGGTGACCTTGCCGCCGGGTACTGTAAAGGCAAGAGGCAGCACCGTAAATTTGGTCAGGTCCTGTCACCCAGCCAGACAAGAGCACAGGCAGCGACCATAATCAACCGCACCTCGCATATGGCTCGACGAGGAGCCCTCGGCTCGGCCGCCCTTGACGCGCGAGTCCCAGGTGCGGACGACGCCGTCCTTGCCGGCTGTCCAGACCTCTCCACTGGAAGCGCTGCCGACGACGACCGAGGTGATCTCTCCGTCCTTCTCGGCGCAGGTCCAGCTGTCGACGACCTGCAGACTGGCCTGATCAACGATCGTCAGGCGGGGCGAGCCGTGCGAGAGCAGGAGCGAGCGGTGCGAGGGGGTGATGGAGAAGATGTAGGGCTTGAGGTCCTGGCCGGGTGGGGGCGGGAGCGCGACCGACGCCGTCGGGAAGACGGGGCCAGCGGCAGAAGGCGAGAGCACCATGTAGGGGAGGGGACCTGGAGCAAGAGGCAGGGCAGGTCTGACGAGCGTGAGCTGAGAGTGGTTGACTATAGCCCACCAGCGGACGACCTGCTGTCCCTCTGCCTGCGCCCGGCTCGTCTCGCCGTCGCGCGCAGCGGAGCCCAAAATTTGGATTCGGCCGCTGCGGACGACCAAGGCCAACTCGAGGACCGACTGAACGAGCCGCCTCGAAGACCTTCAGCTCACCCATACTCGGCCCTCCCAACGCCCGCTCTCGACCTACCTTTCCCGTCTCTCGGACGCTACAGAATCGCCGATAAGCCTGCGCTTGGAACCCTGTTCAAGTTGTGCCGAATCGTCGACCGTTTCCGACCCAGTCTCTCACCCCCTCTCCCCCTCGGACACCATGCCCGTCAATCCGGCCTCCATCGGCAACGCCTACAAGCGGAGCGATGAGTACCGCAAGCAGAAGCGGCAGAAGGGCCAGCAGAAGCTCAAGCGTCGCATGGAGATCAAGAAGGACGAGGCCGAGAACGAGGGCGGCGACGAGCGCAAGAAGGTGCGGACCTCGTCTCCTTCCCGTTCGAGCCGCCCACCGCGCGAGCTCACGCTGACGCTCTTCGTGCCTGCTGCAGCGCCGACTGGAGGCCAACGTCCCGCGCACGCTAGACAATTCGCGCCAATACGGCACGTCACACCTGACCTCGCTCCCGACGGCGTCGACGTCGGCCGCCGGACCGGGCTCGGACGATGACGACGAGGCCGACGAGGAGGAGCCCCCCGCGCCGGAGGACGGCGGCATCGACGCCATCCCGACCTCGCGCTCAGCACCTGGAGGACCTCCCAAGGACCCCAAGATCCTCATCACGACGAGCGCCAAGGTCTGCAAGGAGACATATACGTTTGCTGAGGAGCTACGTGGCATCTTCCCCGGCGGCGAGTTCTTCAAGCGACCGGGCGGCAAGTCAGTCGAAGCTTTCCCCTTTGCGCTGCGCTGTCGCACCAGCACTGACGGACGACGCTCGTTGCCCATCCTGCTTTCTCTTTTTCTTCGACAGCGGCTTCGAGATGGGTCGTATCGCACGGTGGGCGAGTGCGCGCGATTATGATGCGCTGATTGTCATCAACGAGGACCGCAAGGTGGCCAGTGCGTCCTTTCGCGCAGACCATACACTCACTCGCCGGCGTCTTTGACGCACAGACTGACCCCGGCACCCCTGGGCTTCCCCGACATCTCCAGACGCCATAACTATTGTCAACCTGCCGTACGGTCCGACAGCCTACTTCAAGCTGACATCGGTCCAGCTGTCGAAGCAGATATCGGGCCACGCTCGGCCGACCGAGCACTCGCCCGAGCTCATCCTCAACAACTTCCAGACACGGCTCGGTCTGTCGATCGGCAAGCTTTTCGGATCGCTGTTCCCGCCGCTGCCCCAGTTTGAGGGCCGCCAGGTCGTGACGCTTCACAACCAGCGCGACTTCTTGTTCTTCCGCCGTCACCGGTGCGTCGGCTCCCCTCCCCAATGATACTTGCGCTTCGCCGACTCAAGCCCCTGACCCCTCAACGCGCCCCGACTTCATCAGCTACATGTTTAAGTCGATTGAGAAGACTGCGCTGCAGGAGATCGGCCCGCGCTTCACGCTCAAGCTGAAGTGGCTCCGCAAGGGCCTGCCGGCGGTCACCGGCGGCGCGAGCACGGCCGTGCCCGTCGCGCCTGGACCCGACGAGTCTGAGGGGGAAGAGGCTGACGAGGACGATGGCGAAGGAGCGGAGAAGGAATCTGCCGAGGAGGCGGATGCCGAGGGCGAGGACAATGAGGAGGGCTCAGACAAGGAGGCGCCGGTCGCCGAGGGCAGGAAGGCCAAGCGGACGATACCGCCTCTCAACCAGCAGGGCGAGTTTGAGTGGCAGTGGAAGGTACGGCCCATTGCTCTTCTGATCAACTCATCGATACGACCTCCAATTGACCAAGCCTCCTTTTATGCCCCCAACCTCCTTACCCTGCAGCCGAAACTCGAGACGTCGCGCAAGACGTTCTTCCTCTAGACCCGCACGCTTTGCCGCCATTGCTCTCCCCATTCATGACCCTGCGACGCATTTTTCACACGTCTTGCGCGAAAATCACGCGCGCTCTCGCGCCCCTCGCTGACGATCAACTCATGCACCATCCGGCTCGCTGCCCGCGATGTCCCTGACAAACGCATCCCACTGGCGGTCCCACCGCGCAAAGCATCGCGCCTTCTCGTCGTCGTCGAGCAGCGTGTGCTGGATGCTTCCGCGTGTGAGCGCGCCGAGCGACATCAAACCCGTCGCCTCGCTGCCATTGATGAGTTGAAACAGATCAAACGTCAGGCCGGCGTTGCCGAACACTTGCGGGTCGTCGTTCGAGATGACGACCGGGACGGCGTGGTTGAGCAGCGCGAGGAGTGGGTGGTTGAGGATCGAGGGGGTGTAGCGCAGGGCCTCGTTGCTGCACGGGCAGACCTCGATCGCGATCTGGCGCTCGCGGCAGAGGGCCATTAAGCGCGGGTGCTTGACGAGGCTGAAGCCGTGGCCGATGCGCTTGGTGCCGAGCAGGATCGCATCAAACAGGTTCTGGTCGGTCTCGTCCCCGTCACCAAGCGTCTCGCCGGCGTGGAAGACGAAGGGCACGTCCTGCCGCGAGACGGAGGTATGGTTGGCGTCAGGCACGTCGATGCTGATGAGAAGAGAGTGATGGGGCTGTGCGCACGAGGTTGAGCTCTTTTTGACGCTCCTGGAACCAGAGGAGAGATGGAAGATAGAACTGAAGGGTGTTCAGAGAGTCCTCGTGCCCGACGAGGTCAAAGCCTGCGTCCAGAACAGAAGGGTCAGGTGCGCGCGCTGTCACCGTCTGAGGAAGTCAGGGACTTTGACGCACCCTTGATCAGGTGCGGATATTGCGCTTTCAAGGCGAGGCAGTCCTCCATCGCCACCTTGAGGGTGTCGTTGTCGATGAAGCGTACGGTGGTGTAGATAATGCTCGACCCCCAGAAGTCGTCCTCCCGGCCCTGCGACCGCAGCTCGGCCTTGACCTCCTCGACGGCTTCGCCGTAGATGCGCACCCAGTCGGCGTGACCGAGGACGTCCTCGCCGTGCGCATTGACCATTGTCCTGGCAGCCCCAAGGAACGTCAGCATCGATCCCGTGGTCCCGAGCCTGGCCACCACGTCGGACGCACTTGGACAGGAAGTTGACGCGCAGCTCCAGGTACGAGATGCCGTCCTCGACCGCCGTGAGGAACAGCTGGCGGAGGTATGGTCTGTAAACCTTTTCAAAGAATAGGAGGCCCTGAGGAATAACGTGCGCTGTCGAGGTCAGTCGGGCGCAACGACGGAAAAAAGATCTTCTTGATGCCACCCACCTCTGCAGCGAGGAACGTGGAGCCAAACTTGGTCCAGATCTGGTCGCTCGTTCTAAACCGCTCGTACGCCGTCCCTGGCTCGATCGTGATGAGCCGCCGGACTTCGGCATCGAATGCTGCAGGTCCGGCTCCGTAGGCCATCCTCGCTCGGCTGACGGGGATCCAGTCGCCAGCAGTATACGACGTGTCAAAGATGCAGCCCGGCGGCGCCGCATACGTGAGCGGCAGCGCCTTGAAGTTGAGCTGGCGCTCCATTGGCCAGGACGGCAGAGGCGACGAAGGACACAGAGGGCCGAGCGGGGAGGCAACGTGCATCTCGGGCTGCGCGAAGGCGAGGTCGATCAGGAACGAAGCATCGTTCCTGCGAGGGAGGGACGGATGTCAGCTGTAACGCTGCAGTGGTCAGCAAAGTCGGACACGGCATTGGAGGTAAACGTACATGGCGTCCATGTGACCATGCAGGAGCGCTCCCTTGGGCATCTGGCGCAGCAGCTTGAACAGGTCTGTGCCCTCAATGGTCGATTTGGCGGTCCTAAGGACGGAGGGGGGCAAGGTCAGCCCCGACTGGCGACAGACAGGTTCGGCGAACGAGGGGCCTGACGTTGCCTCACAGGAAGTGCATGCCGGGGAACAGCTCAGGCTCGGCCTGCCAAACGTCCTTTCGCTCCCTGGTGCGGATGTCGAGCGCCTTGGCCTCTGCCTGCGAAAGAACGCAATTCGAGACGAGGTCAGCAGGCTGCACGCCGCCAGCGAGGTCGACAGGTCAGGTCGGCCATTGGTCGGCAACAAGGCGGACGAACCCGCCGCTCGAGATCGGTCAGCTGCGCGAGCTTTGAGGCATCGAAGCGCAGGGCGCGCTCTTCCGATATGAGCCCCTGGCGACTGGCGAGGTAGGCGTCCATCTCTCTAGTGGCGAAGATGGGAGTTTGGGCGGGGGGAGCAGCCCGTCGCCCCACGAGGTCAAAACGCCAGCATGTGTCGAAGGAGTCGGCCGAGTTCGATCGCGCCGACCCGCTGACGTTCGCGGCCGACGCCCAGCTGGAACGACGCGACCGCTCGCACGACCTGGGCTGTCTTCGCAGACTCTCGAGCGGCACTGCAAGGGCCAAGTCCATCAGATTGAAGAAAAGATATCCGCTCGCGTGTGCTCTCTGTGCGCCCCCAGCATCCAGCCACCCCCATTTTTGGGTCCTCCGAGCCCGTCGCGCCTAGCACGCCCCCCATTCGAGGCCGTCCGAGTCGACGAAGCCGAGGCCAGCCTCCGCGAGCTTGGTCGCCATCGCGCCCAGCCCGGGCGTGTCCCGCTGGGCCGGCGTCACGAAGGAGATCTTCTCGTACGGAGGGAGCAGGCCGACGGTCCGCAACGAGGGAAAGCGCTTCGGGTGCTCCTTGACGATGCGCGCGATTTCGATGATGTTCTTGCGGACGGGATGAGCCTCTGGGTAGCCCTCCTCTTCGGGTCCGGCCCAATCGTCCGGCGGCATCGAGACCGTCAGCGTCTCGAGCGACTGGAGCGGCAGGTCCAGCGCCGGGCCGAGGTTGTCGTGAGCGACGGTGAGATGCCGCAGACGGGGGTACGGCTCGAGGACATCCGCAGGCAGCGGCATCGTCGAGCGCCAAACGACCAGCTTGAGCGTCGTGACGTCGGCGAACCGGCGGGAGAAGGCAAGGACAGCCGAGAGGTCCTCGGCGTCGACGTTGCGGAGCGAGAGGCTCTGCAGGTCATTCGGCAGGTCACGCAGGATGGCCTCAGTGTTGAAGACGCCGCCTTGCGTGAAGAGCTCAAATTCGCGCAAGCTCGTCAGGTCGAACCAGTCCGAGGGCGGAGAGAAGCTGCCGTGCGGGTTGTACGTGATGATCGAGAGGGATCGCAAAGTCGGCCGATGGTCTCGACCAGGCGGAGCCTGAATGTCGCCCTTCCAGGAGAGCTGCGACACCTGCCGGAGCGACGGCAGCAGGTGAGCTCGGTCGAGGTACTGCTGGCCCTGAGAGAAGCCGGAGGCGATGGTAATGCTCTTGACGAGGCCCCCAATCCGTGGAACACGGGCGACTAGGTCATAGAACTTGAGGCTGCGGTCGCCCCTGGCCAGCACGACCGTTTCGAAGAGCTTGGCTTGGCTCACAATCTGTTGTCCACGCGAGAGAAGAGCACCGCATCGCATCTCGGTCAGGCCCGCTGTTGTCTGGGCGGACGACGAGCGAAGACGCAGCGCAGGGTCGAGGACTGACCTGCCAGGCCGGCGACACGAGGCTGAACGCCGCGAGATTGGCCGCAAAGTCGCTGGACCCTTGGAGACCGTCCGCGGCGTGCTGCAGCACCAGCAGCTGGAGCTCGACCGGGACCTTGGGCGGCCTGTCGGGAGGCAGTCGGGCAGGCAGCGTTGAGACGGGTCAGCGAAGGACTGGCCGAGCAAGACTAGCAGTGATGAGGGAGCCGCACATCGGTTGAGGCGTGGAAGGAGGAAGGGACCGGCGCTAACGGGTTGGAGCGGGAGAGGTCGTGCGGACGAGCTGCGAAGAACTGCACGCAGAGGCCCGCGCGCAGAGGCAGCAGGTTTCGGGTCAGCCCGAGCTCGCCGCAGTCGTCGCTTTCGAGAGCCAGCAGCAGCAGAGGTCGACGAACCTGTGATGACCAGGACGTCTCAGAGATGGCTTGTGAAGATGGGAAGGAGATGAAGGGAGGGAGATGGATCTAGTCGGGGGGGCAGACCAGCTAAGGTGGCGCTCAGAAAGGCGTCAACGACGTAAGCTTGTCATAGGAGCCATTGACAGTGCGACAGGATGTGCGGACCGGCAGACCGGCCACGGCGTCCGTTCGTCGAGCCACGATGACGCACAGACTCCTCGCTCTGGCTTTCCGTAGAGGTCGAGCCCCCTCTCCTTTCGCGGATGGCAGCTGTCGCTCGCACTGACCGGGACCCCTTCCCTTCTTCAGGCTGACTTGCACGCCGGCCAGCCACAGGGGAGGAGGCACTCGACGACGAGCGGGGAGGTCCGCGCGCAGCGGCAGCTGGTCATGGACCCCCCTCCTCCTCAGCGGTTGCTCTCATGGAGACGGTGCTGCTACCTCTCCCCTCCGTCTCTCTTGCCCTCCTCTGACCTTGCGGCCAAGGACGACGCAGGCCGGTCGATGAGCTTCTGGGGCAATCACACCTGTCCGCACGTCGAGGCCGAGGCGGACCCCATCCCCTTCTATGCGGACGGCACGTTCACCTTCAAGGGTCCTTACCCTCTTCCTCTCTTCGTCTGCCCCGCGAGACGCTCTGGCTGACGCCTTCTACAGCCCACCACGTCGGCTGGATCGTCTCGGGCTTCTTTGCCCTGATCAGCACGACCGTCTCGGCGTGGCTCATCCTCCAGCACCTGGCCTACTTCACCAACAAGCCCCAGCAGCGGCAGATCGTCAGGTGAGTCGAGCGTCGCGAGCGTCGGCCTTTCCTCCTGGGCAGTCATCGTTCCCAAATTGACCCGCTGCTAGACCTTTATCGAGCAAGGATCCTGCTCATGGTGCCGATCTACTCGATAGCCTCGTTGTTGTCGTACATCTTTTATCCCGAGGCGCTCTACTTTCATGTCGTCCGGGGTGCGCCGCGCCCTCTCTGCAACGTTAGGCCGCCCCAACCCCCTCTTTGACGCAACCCCTGACCCTTCTGCGCTGCGGCCTCTTGAGCTCTTCCTAGATTGCTACGAGGTGTGTGTATCTGGTCCAGAGAGGTCCAGAGGTGGCTCCGCTTTCTTTCGTGCGCTGATCGTCCGACCCCTCCTGCAAAGGCCTTCATCATCGCCTCCTTCTTCTACCTGCTCATCGCATATCTCGGCGAGGACGCCCGAGCGCAGCGAGCCGTTTTTCGCAAGGTCAAGCTCGACAGGTGGATGTGGTACGCTTGCTCTCTCTCTCTTCCTCGATCTGCTTCATCTTCCGCACTGACCTCGCAGGCTGCGCAGGCCTCTGGGGTCCGTCAAGGCCCGCCCGGCGACCGGCCTCTACTTCCTGCAGATGATGAAGTGGGGCATCTTGCAGTATGTTGTGCTGCGGCCTTTGACGACCATCGCCTCATGTGTCTTGGAGAGTTTCGACCTCTACTGTGACGTGTCGTACGCGCCCTGGTTCGGCTACCTCTATGATCTAGTCATCGTCAGCCTGAGCGTCACGGTACGTCACCCCTCTGCTTGCCTGTCTCGCCGTCGACATCACTCACTGTCAGGGCCGCTCTTGCTCGACAGGTTGCGATGTATTGCCTCCTGCAGCTGGCCGTCGTCGTGCTCGATGATCTCAAACCTCACCGACCGATCATGAAGTGCGCGCCCTATTCCGTCTCTCCCTCTTTCTGTGCGTCGAATGTCGCTCTGACCGGCCCTCCTCCCCCTCGGGCAGATTCCTTTGCGTTAAGGTGCATGATCAGACCTCGATCCTCACGTCCTTGCCCCCCACGCCCTTCCGCGACGCTGAAAATCTACCTCTGTGCCGCTGACGCCAGTCGGTCGTGTTCTTGATGTTTTGGCAAAGCTCTTGTCTCGGGCTCCTGTTTTCCTTCGGCTGGGCCCGCTTGACTGCCCACTTTTCGGCGGTCGACCTTCAGACCGGCATTCTCGCCCTCGTGGAGACGTTCGAGATGTCGATCTTTGCATTCCTGCATGTCAAGGCCTTCACCTGTGCGCCCCGCCCTGACTTTCGCCCCTCACCTTCTCACATTCCGGCAGAGCTCCTCTGACGCGCATCGCTTGACTGCCCTCTGTGTTCAGATCGCGTTTACCGACCGGACGACCGCACGCTCAAGACTTCCCGCTGGGCGTCCTGCCGCCATGTGCTCAATCACCAGGATCTCTTGCACGAGATTGCGGTCGGCACATCGTACCTATGGGCCAGAATTCGAGGGTTCGAGCCGGACGCGACAAGGGACGACGATCTCGAGCAGCTGACCGGCACGCGCCGAGATGACGGCAAGGCGGCTGACGAGATGATGCAGCAACACGCCTGGACGGAAGAACGTCTCCCAGTGGAACGGCCTCCAGGTGTCAAAGGGCTCTCGGGGCCCGCCCTCGCTCACCAGGTTGGAGGCGACGAGCCAGATTGTACGGAGAGGCCCTGGAGAACCCAAATCTACACTCAGCGCTCGTCGCCAGTCGTTCGGCTGCCCTTCGAGCCGGTCGATCGCTTCTCGCCGCATCCCGCTTCGGCGACGCGGAGTCGCCTCGAGGAACGGCGACCCAGGCCACACGGCACACACGCCCAACGCCCACCAATCGCTGCCCAAGCGCCCCATCCGCTTACCTTTGCGGCCACGCGTGACTGGACGGTCGCCCATCAGCTTCTTGCCTCGGCCTCTTCGCCGGTACCCACAAAGTCACCCCGTCTGCACGTCGCCCCTCAGCCCCTCCCTGCGCCGGAGGGTCAAGGGCCGTCATCGATCCTCGATGGGCTCCATGCTCAGTCCCTGCACTTCCATCGAGCCTCCCCGGCCAGCTATGAACGCGGCACGTTTGGCCACCGTCAGTCGATCAGTGGCTCTCGCTCACCGGCCAGAGACAAATCCCCCCACCTTCGACACCAGTCGGCTGACTCGTTCCAGACGGCCGCGACATCGCCTTCACCTCAACCACCTGTCGCCGTCCTTCAGGGTTCGCGTTACTTCGCAGCATCGTCGTGGACTCCATCGCACGGGGGCACTGCGCCCTCTGTCGAGCTGCCGCAGGGCGCGCACTTCCCGCTTGCAAGCGGCGTTGTCCGGCCTGATCCTCGACACTGGTCGTCAGCATCTCTATCCCTTTGGTCCAGTTCTTAAACCGTGCGGCAACGCAGACTGACACGCGTGCTTGGCCGACCGACAGCGCAACGTCCTTTTCCTCCAGCCCCCGTGACAACACGCTCGCTTGCGACTCTCGCCTCCCTCGGTTCACACCGTCGTCCTTCTCCCTCCCACCTGCATCGCCTGGTCCTCGCTCAGCGCATCGTGCGACGTTCAGCCCGCTCTGGCACGTTCAGCACGAGAACAACCTGCGCTTCCCGCACGAGCACCGCCGACATGCGCGCCCTACCTTCCACTAGCCAAAGATGTCCATTTTAATGCTGCACGCACGCCCATTTCACGCTCCTACTCACGACACTCTTCTCTTTGCCTTGCCCACGACCCTGTCCCTAACGTAAGCTTAACTTCTCTCGATGATCATGACGTTCCCTCTCGACCGAACGATCTGGCGAGAAAAGAGGGGTATCATCGCATGCGGAGGTATGGCCCAGGCCAGGGACGGATGGTGGTAGTACAGACAGGAGAGATTCAGGCGCGCTCTGTCACTTGAGGATCGTGGCCCGCGCCTTGCTCTTTGAGCGACCGCCGCCAGTCGACGCCCGCTCGCCCTCGCCGTCGCGCTCGGCGTCGTAAAAGTCGTTGCGCGCACGGTGGCCATCCTCCGCGCGGGCGTCGCCGGCCTTACCCGTGCCGACCGCCTCCTCGTCTTTCTCTTCGGCGTTGCGCTCCTCGCTCTCGAGCCAGCCTGCCAGATCGGGCGGGATCTCCTGCATCTGGACCGACGGCGCGCCGTTGAGATACCGCAGCGTCTCGCGGATCGACACGCGAATCTTCTCGAGCGACGCCCGCGTGTTGAGGTTCTCGACCCGGCCGGTGAGGGGCGGGTGCAGTTTAAAGTCCGGATAGAAGAACTGGTCGTATGGCGTGGGCGGGAGCGCGTCGGGTACGTCGGTCTCGGTGAGAATCGACGTCTCATAAGCCCAGCAGCGGGAGACGTTGCTGTGGAGAAGAGGCCGCAGCGCGGCAATCAGCAAGGGCATGATAAATTCGAATATCGAGCAGCGTAACGCACCGGATCGTGTAACCGCCGCCGCCGAGCACCATCAACGGCAGGCCGAACGACTTGATGAAGCGGACGCACTCGCCATGCGCAGCGATCGACAGGTTGAACGCGCCGAGACGGTCACACCCGAGCGAGTCGGCGCCGCACTGAAGGACGATTGACGACGGCCGGAACGTCGTGATGGTTGGCTCCATAACGGCCTTGAAGAGCGAGATGTAGCTCTCGTCGTCGATTCCGTCCTGCAGCGGCACGTTGAGGCTAAAATACTTGCCGAGGCCGTTGCCGACCTCGTCGACGGCGCCAGTGCCGGGAAAGAAGTCGCCGTGGAACTTGTGAAACGAGACGGTGAGGACGCGGTTCGACAAATAGAAGGCCTCCTGTACGCCGTCACCGTGGTGAATGTCGATGTCAATGTAGAGGACGCGCGGGTGAAACCTGCCAAGTGAAGTGAGGGAAGAGGCGTCAGCTTTGGGCGTCCGCTCACCTTCGACGCAGCGGGCGGCGTAGCGCAAAATGGCACGGACCGGAGCAGCTCAAGGATGCCAAGCACGATATCGTTGACGTAGCAGAAGCCGCTCGCCTCGCCCTTCTTGGCGTGATGCAGCCCGCCGGACCAGTTGATGGCGATGTCGGTCGACCCGTGCGAGAGCTTGCGCGCGGCCGCGAGCGAAGCACCGGCGTACTGCTGGCAAAAGTCGTACAGGCCGCTGAAGACGGGACAGTCGTCGCCAAAATTAAACTGCTGGAACTGAGCCTGCAGCGAGGGTGGCGCGGATGGAGTGACCCTGGTTCGTATTGCCGCAGAAAAGAGGGAGGGGCTCGGTTGTCAGTCTCAGCCGGCAAGCTAGGAGCAGCGGGCCTGACTGGGCGCACCGCGAAAGGAAGTCGACGTAGTCTGAGTCGTGGAACATCTCGAGCTCGTCCTGTGTCGCCTCGCGAGGCGAGAAGACGTCCATCCGCTTGTGCAGGCCGTAGCCGACGACGAGTGAGTTGGTCAGGGTGAGCCGGTGAGGCTTCATGGGGTGCCGCTCCTGCCGAACGAGCAGGCAACGGCAGAGGGAGCAGTCAGCACCTCAGCGCTCGGCTCAGACCAAGCGGCAGCGAGAGACGCACGCCATAGTGGTACTCGCCGACCGACTTTGGAAAGTAGTACGAGACTCTCGACTGCGAGTGTGGCTGAATGGAGCGGCAGGCAGCACGGCAGAGGTCAGCTCGCGACATCCCATCAAACTGCTCTGCCTCCCCCCCCCTCCAAGGTCGACCGGACAGGACGCACCTGGACGACATCGTCCT
The DNA here is from genome assembly GCA_014825535.1 of Cystofilobasidium bisporidii. Taxonomy (NCBI): domain Eukaryota; kingdom Fungi; phylum Basidiomycota; class Tremellomycetes; order Cystofilobasidiales; family Cystofilobasidiaceae; genus Cystofilobasidium; species Cystofilobasidium bisporidii. The sequence continues at coordinate 86,148 of MVAK01000047.1, read as the reverse complement.
GCTGCTGGGGCCGCCCGACATCCTTCCTCGACCAAAAGAAGGGCGTGTCGCTGAAAGTCTGGACGATGTCGGGTCCGACCATGCGCCCTGGAGGGGCCCTGCACGGAGGGTGGGCCGCTGGTCTGGGCTGGGAGGAGAGGTGAGAGGAAGGGGGTGGGAGAGCCCCGCCGACAGCTAGGGGTGCAAGACTTTGAGCTGCGACTCCTGCTGGATGCGTGCCTCGAAAAGGCGCAAGGGGGGGAGGGCAAACAATGCGAGGTGTCGGGTCGTGGTTCGAAGCACAGAGCAGGTCATGCGGCTCTGCCGCCTGTCTGCTTTCCGAAACGGGACGGCGGCGGCGGCGGCGGCAGTCTGAAGTGCGTCGTCCCAACATCGTCTTACTCCCCTCACTTTAGGACGCTGCCTGCGATGCGCCTCTTGCGAGTCGGTAACTGGTTGCGATGCTGAGGCTTGTCAAAAGGTCACAGAACTGGAGAGCACCTTCTCTCCCGCTGGCAGAGCCATCCAGCCGTTCGCCGCTCGCGCCACAGTCGCGTGCGCCACAGTCGCGTGCGCCACAGTACCCGCCAAGAGGGACGCGCATGAGGATCGTGTCGTCTCTAATAGTAGTAGCCATACTGCTGCTTGTTGACGTTGAACTTTTTGAGCTCGTCGCAATTCTCGAGGGGTATCGATTGGATCCTGAAGTGAAGCGCGAGTCTGTCAGCGACAGGGACCAGCTGAAAGAGAGAGGCAAGGGGACGCAGAGCAGGGTGCGCACCTTCGGATCTCGTCCCAGTCGGCGCCGATGCCAAGGAAGCCGCGCTTGGCCTCGAGATTGCGCTCCTTGTTCTGCATCTCCCACCGGCACTTGCCCTGCAGCTCGCGCACCTTCTCCGTCTCGATCTCGCTTTCCCACTTCTTGAGGGTGGGGCTGAAGCGCGCGCCCTGGCGGTCCGTCTTGTGGTTGGCCGGCAGCGACTGGCCGATAGGGTGGCTGTCGAACGCCGGTGAGACGTAGTATGGCACCTGATGGGGCGAGGTCAGGCGCTGTGTCGGGAATGCCGCGCTCGCGTCGAAGCTGAACGGCGGCGGCGGCGTCGGCGGGTTGAGGATCGACGGCAGGAACGAAAGGAGCGAGAAAAGGAGGAGGATGATCATTGGCGCAAGCTGAACCCAGATCGATGTGTCGCTCTCGGGCGTTTGCGGCCGGGCGCGGCGCGGCTGGTTGCCAAACGACGTCGAGCGGAAGCCGCCGTTCGAGAAGTGGAAGGCTGTGTGGGGCGAGGAGATGGGTGTGGATTAGCAGTCGTCAGGCAGCATGCTCCTGGGTGGCGTCAGATGTGGTGTACAGAAGAGCGTTACGCACTCTGCGCGCCCTGGAAGCCGCCTCCCCCACCGAAGAACGCGTTGAAAAGGTCCTCCGGGTTGACCTCGCCGCCGCCAAAGCCGCCGCCGCGGAATTGGCTACCGCCGCCGTAGCTACGCATACCCGCCCCACCTCCACCCGACGACATGGACGCGCGTGAGTCTGGGTCGCCGCCGGACCGGTCGTACACCGCGCGCTTGTCGCCATCCGACAAGATCTGGAACGCTTTGGAGACCACTGCGGCCGAGCAAGCGGACGAAGGAAAGCGACGTCAGAGCCTTTTCTCCGCCCAAGAGCACACAGAGGAGGGGCGCACTCTTGAAAGCTTCGTCTGCGCCCGGTGCGCCATTCTTGTCGGGGTGCAGTGCGAGCGCGAGCTGGGAAACGAAGGTGAAGATGCGGAGGGGGAAAGTCAGCTCTCGCGCGCGCAACAAGGCTGCAGAGGCAGAACGAAGCTGCACGTACCTTGCGATACGCCTTCTTGACCTCTGACTCGGTGCAGGTACGCTCGACTTCAGAGCAACAGGGCCGGCATCTCTGTGTCAGCTCCAGCGAAGAGGCCGTCGAGGCTAGGGCATGCCGACGAGGGACGGACGACCGAGCGGGAGACGCACCGCTGAGGATCTCGTAGTACTCGGTCACCTTGCAGCCCTTGACTCGCTTGACGACAGAGACCTGCTCGGCCGTGTACTCGCGTTTCTCGGTGGTCGGCTCAGCGGTTCGCGACTTTGTCGTCGATGCCGACGGGTTGGGAGCTCGAGCTGAGCTGGTCGCGGACGACGTCGGCGCGGCGGGCGTCGTGGGCTTGGAGCCAGATGGCGCCGAGCTCTCGGCCTGGCAGAGCGTGAAGGGGGCAAATGGGTCAGCGAGGACAGCCCTTGCGCTGCTCGAGGGCGAGATCAAGGTCGACCGACACACCTTTTGAATCTCGTCGAGCAGGGCGTTCGCCTCCTTGCTCTCGCCCATGCCGATAGCCTTCTGCGTGAAGCGCCTCGCGCCGGCATAGTCGCCTGCGGCGAGCTTCGAGCGCGCCAACTGCAAGCACCGAGCTTCCTGGCCGTCCATGCTGTTGACGGAGAGGGAGTGGAGACCTTTTGTGGGTGGGCCGCAGGGGTTGAGGTAAGGGAAGGGGGTTATGGAGGATGATTGTCGGCCGGGATGGGAAGGGGCACAACCGCCGCGCTGGCAATCGCCAGACAGCGCATGGACCCCGCGCGGGGCCTCCTCGCCGCCGCCCGCCCGCGTCGACTGGACGACGAAGGGCAGATGACCGATGATGCACTGCACCGGCCAGGTAAAAGAAGCTGACATTTGTCGAGCCAACGGCTACAGGCTTGCGCGAATTTGCAGCGAAGGGCGAAAGCAGGGCGAGTTCGCGTTCACACGTCGAGCCGCGCGCGGAGAGCACGTCAGCTCGCACGCTGAGGCGGTGCGAAAGGGGCCATTCAGATCGTAAGAACGGCGACAAGCTCTAAGTGTCCAGAAGATGTGTGCGAAGATGCTGGGAGTGAAGTGAGGAAGGCTCGTGGGACAGCGGCGGCGGCGGAACGCCCGCGCGGCATCCTTTTGCGAGAAGGGGTGCAGGCCGACCGGCGGTCGGTGAGGAAGTAAGCTGGCATGTCGGCTCCTTAGTTCCACTTGTCGATCTTCATCGTTCCGTGCTCCTGGAACTGTGGAGGGCGCGGCGTGTTCGGGGTCAGCGTCTGGTCGAAGGGGAACAGAGCCAGGAAACGGCGAGAGGGGACGGACGTTGGTGTGCATCTCTGTGCGGACAAGCGGCAAGGCCTGTGTCAGCAGCAGTCCCGCGGTTATGCAAAACGGACGCAGTGAAGGTGCACTGACGGAGAGCGCGCTTGAGCGAGTGAGGCTCGTGAGCCATTCCCTTGGCGAGGCACTCGAATAGGGCTCGGTCGTAGTACTCCTGGAGCTGGGCTCGGTAGTCTGCATGCCGTAAGGGTCGCCCTCAGCGAGAAGCTCGACGAGTGCAGGCCGAAGTGAAGGTTTGATGAAGACGTACCCGGGTGGGCACACTTCTCGATGATCAGGGGGGCTCGGTCGCGCGGGCAGAGACCACGGAGGTCCGCCAGTCCTTGCTGCAGGTCGCAAAGAGAGCAAGCAGGTCGAGGGTTAGCTTCCGCGCTGGCGATGCCAGCTAGGTCGAATGGGGCTGCGCACCTCGGTGACGATGACGTCGAGGTCGTGCTCGGTGCTGTCTGGAGGGCGCGAATGATGAATTGGGAAAAGGGGGGGGGCGGGTGGGTCAGCGAGGGTGCAAAGGTCAAGCGGTCGAAGAAAATGGGATGTATGGAATCGTACGAACCAACGTGCGAGGCGAAGGGAACGACGCAGGAGATGCCGGTCGGGTCCGACTTGGTCGGTCGCGCAGAGGGGGTGTGCATGATGCTCAGAGCCGCGTTTCTGACGTAGGAAAAGGGGAAAGGCGTCAGCGCCAAAAGCCGTAAATGATAGAAGGAAGGGCTTAAGGCTCACCGGAGGAAGTCGGCCTGTCGCGCAGAGGTAGGTGTCAGGGATGGGAGTCAGCTTCGATGCAGGAGAGAGATGAGGCGGCAGAGCGGCGCGCGCACCGATCCACCAAGACCGTTGAGCATGCGCGAGCCGAGCGCGCACGTTGAGTTAGCGTGGGCGTAGATGTCGACCTGTCGTCATCGTGCGGGTCAGCGCGAGGTCGGCCCAAGGAAGGAAAAGAAAGCAAGGAAAGCGACACACCTCGACCGGCGTGTTCATGGCGATGACGCCGAGCCGGCGAATAATCTCGGGCGAGTTGGCGACCTGCTGCGAGCGCAGAAGCAGCCGGTTCTCGTAGTCATGCCAGTTGGCGTAGAACTTCTCGAATCCCTCGGGCGAGAAGCGGATTGACGTCGCAGTGGCAAAGTCGAGCTTGTTGGAGTCGAAGAAGTCGAGGAAGGTGTCCTGCAGGACCTCGGTCCAGACGTTGACCTTGTCGAAGGGGCCCTGGGCGAGGCCGCCGATGACGGCATTGGCAATGTTGCCGATGCCCGACTGGAGGGGCAGAAGCGACTTGGGGATGCGGCCGGCGTCGACCTCGCCGGTGAGGAACTCGATGATGTGGTCGGCGATGGCCTGCGACGTCGCGTCGGCAGGCGAGTTGCCGCCAGTGTTGTCCGGCTCCTGGCTCTCAATAACGGCGACGACCTTGGACGGGTCGATCGGAATTGAGACCGTACCGATGCGGTCAGAGACTTTTGTGATCAGGTAGGGCTGTCGGTTTGGCGGCAGGAACGACTGGCTGGAGGGCGCAAGCGGGGCGAGGTCCGTCGGGTCAGCCCGGCCGTCGACCCCAGGCGTTCACATTGGAAGAAAGGAAGCCGCTCGCACTCACTTGATGTCGTGGAGGCCCTTGAACGACGGCAGCTTGGTGTTGACCTCGATGATGATCTTGTCGGCCATCTGGAGGATCTCGGGCGTCGCGCCGACTGAGGCTCCGGGACTGCGCGAGCGCCAACGTGATGTTACGAGCGCGGGTCAGCCTAACGAGCGATACAAAGCAGCGCGCGCAATATTTTGACCGAGACACAAAAAGGCGCAACACGTACATGATGCTGCCGTCCTCGAGGATCTCGGTCGCCTCGATGATCGCAAAATCGAGCTTGCCGCCCTTCTTTTCCTGAGGGGCCGGCACATCACAAAACAGTCAGCGCGCCGTCTGTCTGCGACGAAGATGTGGGCATACGCGCAGACTTGCCTTCGTGTAGTAGCCGTAAGTCAGGTCCTGGGGGAACATGGACAAGTGCTTGTCTGCAAATCGAATGCGCCCCTCGTTGATGCCCTTGGAGATGTTCTTGCCGACCTGCAGGAAAAGGGACAGTGTGCGTAGGTCGGAGCGAAATGGTGCGTGAATGCCGCGCGAGTTTAGAAGGTGAGGCGAGGGTAGGGCGCGTCGGAAGTCAGCGCGCGCGGTCCAAAGCTCTGCGTCATCCAGACGCCCACACCTGCGCGGGCGTGCTGCAGGCCAGGGCAGACGCACCTGGTGCGGGGAGCGCCGGTCAATCATGTCGAGCCGGGCCCAGCGGTCCTCGACCTCGGGTCCAGTCGACGCACCGACGAAGAGGTTGAACTTCATCTTGCCCTGGAGGTTGTTCTTCTCGACATGGTCGGCCTGTGCGCGCCGAAAGGGAAGGGGGAGCGGGCGTCAGCTCATCCCGCTGTCGGCCGATGGGCATGCGGGAGACGCAAGGCAGCAGCGAGACGCACGAGCGCGGCAGGAGTCTTCTTCGGGTAGCCGACGCCTGGCGTCGAAGAGATGGTCGGAGTAGACCCGCTCGTCAGCCTACTCGGTGCGGCCGAACGGCTGGGGAGCAAGCCCTCGGGAGGCCCGGGCGGCCGGGCCCGCTGAGAGGGACCTGGCTCCCTCCTATCCGGAAACGGGCGAGCTAGAACGCACCAGTGAAGCCGGACCATCCGATGTAGTCTAACGAAGTAAGAAGGCGATGGCGAGTCGAGGCGTCAGTCCTGCTTCAACGACGCGGGTCGGCTGGGGTGGGGGGAGGGGACGGGGCGGCAGTCGAACGCGCACGCGCGCCGGTCCTCCCTCGGACGACTCACCTCCGTTCTTGAACATGGGCACGAGCGCGCTGGCGCAAGGAACGACCTTCTGCAGGTAGCTGGGCCGGGCGACCCGAGACTTCAAAAGGGCGGAGGCCATCGTTGAAGAGGTAGCGGGGTCTTTGGGGTCGGGGAGGTAACGGTCGCTGGTTGGGCAAGCTCGAGCGGGCGCAAGCGGGCGAGCGGCGGCGAGGGCGAACGCGAAGTGCGGTTGCGAGTTTCTGACGGCTCTGGGCGCGATCGGAGCGGCGGGTGCGAAGTTCGTCCGAAGTGCACGTCGCAAGGAGACAGAGGGAGGGAGGAGGGAAGGTAAGAAGGCCGGCTTCTGCCACCCCCCCCCCCCTTTTCAAGGGAACCCCCAGACGACCCGGTTCGATAGCGCTTCCGACGTGCGATGGGCGCTGACGAACATGGACTCCATGGTGCTCCAGGAGGACTGGCTGGCGCCGCTCAGTGCCTGCGGTTTTGCCCGAGACTTCCCGAGGGCGACGAGAAGCCCCCTCTTCTTAACTCCATATCGAGCCACCCCGTCTACTAGGCCGCGGCAACAGAACGACGTCGGGCTCGGTCCTGTGCCCTGAAAGGGTACGTCAGGAGTGGGATACGCTCTTAATAGGAGGCAGTCGGGCGCTCATGATGCTGTCCGCGCAGCATGCGGGAACATCATTGAGTACGAGGCTGCAAACCTCTAGCAGCAGCAGCGACGACTTTCTCTTCACGGTCGGGCAAACATTGAGACAGTCGACCGCACTGCGGAGATGCACGGCAGTCGCCGAAGAAACCGGTCGGCCAGACGAGAGGAATACCGCACGACTCCTGTCACCGGAGTCGCCAATAGTCCTCCGCGCGCGCCGACTGACGACTCGCCGCATCTCCACGACTGCTCACCCTGCTGAACGACGCGCGCGCACTGGCTTATCGGGGCCGGAAGGTCATGAAGAGATGCGGAAGGCGAGGGTCAAGTCGGGCGTGGACAGGAGGCAGATGAAGAATGGGTAGGAGAGGTGGCCGGCGTCTAGCTCTGAGCGAGGAATCCACTGAGAGCGCCGCCGACGTTGGTCGTGTCGATGAGGAAGGTGTCGTGGCCCCAGACGCCGCCGAGCTCAAAGTACGACACCTTGTCGTTGCCGGCCATGCGAAGGGCCTCGGCAAAGTCACGCTGCTGGTCGACGGGGAACAGGATGTCGCTCTGGACGCCGAGGACGAGCGTCGGGATGTCGCGCAGGTTGCGCAGGCCCTTGGACAGGTCGTCGAGGAACGGCGCGTGCGACGTGATGAGGTGCTGGCGCGGGGCCGGCTTGGCGGGGGTCTCTGCCAGAGGTGCGGCCGGGATCGGCGGCGGCGTTGTCGGCTCGAAGAGAGTGTCAAAGTGTTCGCGCCGCGTCGCAAGCGGCTGGAGGGCTGAGGCCGTCATGTCGAACAAGTCCATCGCCTTGGAGACGTAGATGAACGAATTGGCGTCGTACTTGAGGCACCACTGCTCACCCTGCGAGCGAGCAACAAGGGACAAAAGGGGAGGGGGAAGGTCAGCACGATCTGAGCCGCAAAGCGCAGTCTGGAGTGTCACACTTGGAGCGCACCTGGTGGTCAAGGTACGTCTCGATCAAGAAGTCCGGGCAGAGCGCTGGCGGCTTGAGCGACGTCGAGCCGTCCTTCAGCGGCTCCTGCGAGCGCATGCGCCGGCCGAAGCGCTGCTCCCACTCTGGGCCGGAACGGTAAGTGATGGTGGCGATCTCTGTCAACGAGGAAGGCTTCAGAGCGTCAGCGAGAGCGAATTGGAATCAAGCGCAAAGCCACAGGTAGACGCACGTCGGGCGAGCTTCATGCCCGCGTGTGGTGGGAGAGCGTCGTAGTAGAATCCGCGGTTCCAATTGGGGTCGGCCATGAGTACTGCAGCGGCAGGGTGGGGGTTAGACCGGTGGAAATTATGCGCCGGGAACGGAGCCAAGAGGGATACGCACCACTGCGCTGGGCGAAGCGCAAGGCGACACCGGTCAGACCAGACCGCGCCGTTCCGGAAATCGATGCCAGCTTGCCAACCTGTGAGGTCAAAGGATTGGGTCAGTACTGCGCATGAGGCGTGCGCGCAAGAGATTCGGTGAGGACGCACGCGTTCCGGGTAGAGGTGGCCCGAGGCGATCGACAACATGCCGCCCATGCTCGCACCGACCGAAGCGTACAGCTTGTCGATGCCGAGGTTGTCGAGCACCTTGAACTGGGCGTTGACCTGCAGTCAGAGTGTCGAGAAGAGTCAGCGCAAGTCGGCGACTCTCGCGCGCAAGGGCAACGAATCGCAAGACGGACCATGTCAAAGATGGAGATGACGGGAAAGCGCGAGGCGTAGCGCTCGACACCTTCGCCCTCAATGCCGCTGCCCTCAGGGATAACGCTCGCCGGGCCAGTGCTGCCGTAGCAACCGCCAAGGGCGTTGCAGCACACGACGAAGTACTTGTTGGTGTCGAGCGCCTTGCCCGGGCCAATGAACTTCTCCCACCAGCCCGGCGCCGGGTTGGCCTCGGTCGAGGCCGCGTGCGACGATGCGGACAGGCCCGTGTGCAGCAGGATCGCGTTAGACCGGTCGGCGTTAAGCGTGCCCCACGTCTCGTACGCGATCGTGAACGACGGCAAGGGGGGCGCGTACGTGAGCGATAGAGGCTCGTTGTGCGTGTAGGTTTGATACATAGACGCCGTTGGTGCCTGTGAGGTGAGATGCGTGCGCAAGGGGCGGGTGAGATGATGCGGGCAGTCTTGGTCAGCGATGGCGGCGGCGTCTTACGGCGACAGGCGGCAAGGGAAGGGACAGACAGAGTAGGTCGGCTCCTCGCCCTTGGGGTCCTCCTTGTTCTCCATCTGTGGGAAGCTCGACTCTAGCGGCTCGCGCCGGCGTCGCAGCGTCGTCCCTCGATTCCTGGCCTCCTGAACGAGGCGCGACTCGCGAGCCTCATGCGCATCGATGCAAGGGAAGGACGGGTTGTAGCGCCCAAAAGCCGCCGATGACGAGGCTGCGGCGGGCGACGAGTTGGAGGACGATGAAGCGTTCGTCTGGACAGCGGTTGCCAGTGACCGTGGGGTGGGCGCCGTGGACAGTTTCTTGAGGGATGAGGGCGACGCCAACCGACGGCGAGCACCTTGGCGCAGCGAGGCCTGCATGACGAGGGCGGCGGGCTGAAGAGAGAGAAAGGAGGGTGGAGGGCTGGGAGGGCAGGCGGCTGCGTGCGCGGGCGGCTGGGAGTGGTCGAAGTGGGCTGGACCTAAGGCAACCAGCTGCAGGTGACGTACAGATTGGTCGGCGATGGGAAAGGGCGACGGTTCGAGCGAGGAATCAGGGGGCGGTAGGGGAGGAGAGCGATGTGGGACGGCCAGGCTGGAGAGGGAGGAGTTGTCAGCGAGGTTTCGCGCGGCGCAACACGAGCACACCATCCTCGATCGCATGACGCGTGGGAACCCTCGTCCGGGGCGTTAGGTAATTCTACCGACGACCAGCGCCAGCCGACGACGAAACGACCAACAGCCGCCTCGTCGACCTCTCTGCCCTTCTGCCCTGCCCTGCACCAGCACACCAGCTCGGACGTACCTGCTTCTCCAGGCTGCCTGTGTGCGCTCGCCTGATCCCGCTTGACCGCCGCTTCTTGCTTCGCCGCCTTCGCCCCAGCTCCTTCCCTTTAATCCGTTACCCTCGCCCGCCCGCCTCGCCTCAAATGTCGGCAACGACCGGCCAGCCGCCGGCCAAGCTCATCGGCTCGCTCTTGTTCTGCCCCATCTGCTCGACGCTGCTCGACCTCCCGGGAGACAAGGACGTCATCACCTGCGAGCAGTGCGGCCACGAGGAGCCGGCCCAGTGTGCGTCGTCCTCTGCTTTGGCAGTGCGCCTGCCTCTGCACCCGCTCGCGCAGGCAGTGAAGCTCGCGGCTGACGACCCCGCACCTTCCTCCCCGACTTCAGCATACGAGAACCTCGGCGTCAAGACGTACTCGAACCCTTCGGCCTTCCCTTCGGCGCTCAAGGCCAAGCGGGCGCTCGTCGTCAAGGCTGAGGACGAGGACCAGGAGAGCGCGCTGCCCGTCGTGCGTCCCAGCTGCTGCCCTTGCACACGCCGTCCGGCGACCTGACCGGCTGACCACATCTGCCGCCTCTTCGCCTGCGCGTGCGCTCGACAGGTCGATGAGAAGTGCGAGAATTGCGGCCACATCGGTCTGTCGTACAAGGATCTGCAGCTGCGAAGTGCCGATGAGGGCTCGACGACGTTCTACACAGTGCGTTTCATCCTTCTCTGCCATTGTCCCGCAAGTGATCTGCACTGGACCGCCAGTGGACCACCGCTGTTGACGAGCAAGCGCTGATCTCCCGGTTTCCCTCTATCATTAGTGTCTCGGCTGCGGGCACCGAAGTAGGCTCAACAACTAAGAGGCGCTCGCAGATCCGCGAGGGACGGGTTATCGTGCGTTCGACGAGGCCGCGCGCCTCACCCATGAGGGCCAAGAGTTTGCCAGGCGCCTCGGGGGGTGCTCATCGAGCAGGGTGAGGGGCGGAGAGCAGGGCGCTCGGGATGGGCCGCTTGCGTCTCGGCCGCAGATCTAGGTCATGTTGTACCGTAGCCCCGATGACAAGCGACAGCAGGCTTGATGCAGACATTGCTAGTGAGAGGCGAACAGGCCGGATCTGCGAACGACGGCGCAAGCATGGGCTAGTAGTGAGAGAGGGGAGGGTCATTCGCACATACAAGCCCCCCAACCGAGGGGGGCGGGCACAACCCTTTGTGCCACAACTACAATTGCCGCAGCGAGGGAGAGCGGTCTTGGGCCTGCACCTGTCCAGCGAGAGCGAGGTCGGTTGCTGCGTGTCGTCCGATCGTGGCGACGACGGCGATCCGCGGCCCCTGCCTGAGGCGGCGGTGTGCGGCATGGTAAAGCAGAACTCCGAGAGGATGAGGTGTCACAGCGATGTCTTTGCCGATCCCGGTCCGTCGATGCCCGCTGGCGGGACGAGCAGCGGGTTCTCCTCGCGTGCCTGCGTCAACAGCGGCAGCAGGTCCTTCTTCTTGACAGCCTTCTGCAGAAGGCAGGAGTCGAGAGGCGGGGATAGCAGGCGATGAGACGAGAGGTTGTGACAGGCAACTCGTCAGCCCTCTGCACTGGCCTGGAGGCAGCTGAGACGACGGTTCAAGACTGTAGAAGACCCAGCAAGTCCGCTCGTAGAGAGAGCGAGCAACGCACCCAGACGCAGCTGCTATACTCGCGCCAGCTCTCTCCGCACAGCGACTCGTACTCCTCCGCTTTGAGCTTGGCCCGCGCCTGCTGGTCGACGTTGCCGGCACCGGCTGCGGGCGGCTCAAGGTAGCCCTCGATCCACTTGATGAAGCAGGCGTCATACCGGTGCTTGAGCGGGTTGCAGGCGGGGTCGACTGCAGTGCATGGAGAGCAGAGACGAGAAGACTGGTCAATCTGGGCAGCCAAGGGCGTGAGCAAGGGAGACGCAGGAAAGAGTGGGGGACCGACTGGAGCTGGTAAATTGAAGAGCGACAGCAGCAGGGCGTGACCGTTGTCAGAAACAGGCATTCGGAGCGGAAGCGAGCTCGGGCCATGCGCGGACGTACTCCATCAGGCCGTATTGTGAGGAAGGAGGAAGTGGATGTGGGCAGGCGGCAACGGACGAGGTCAAGGCACTGAGCGCGCCTCGGGATTGAGGACACTGCCGAGCTGAACTGTGAGTGGAGGCTCGTTGGGAGTTGTTGCTGTTTTGCTACTCTCGCCCTCGAATCATGATTCGGCAGCCCGAGATCGTAGTCCAGCGTGAATCGCAGCCAATCAAGCGGCACGCGTCGGCAGGTTGATTTCGTCGCCAGCAACAACGCCGCCGTCCGACGCTGCGGGCCCCTGCTCACTCTCTCCTCCTCTTCCGACTCTCGCCATCTTCAATCCCTCTCTGTCGCGCCCAATCACGACAGAGACCCAACAGCGGCCTCCCGCCTCGCTCGCCGAAGCTCCTCTCAGCACCTCTCCTTCCCTTCCCTCCCTGCCTGCCGATTCCGACCTTCTCCCCTTCCCGCTCGAACCCCTCCACCTCGCTCCCCGCCGCTCGAGCCCTTGTGTTCCCCCTTTCAGCTCATCCGCTCGCCCTGCCTCGCCATCTGGACGTACGACCAGGTCAACCGATCGGTCCCGGTCACGCCGCATGCGCGCATTCTTTGCCCGCCTCGGAGGCGGCGGGACGTCCGCCTCTGGCTCCAAGGGCAAGGACGCCCAGGATCCGACGCGGGAGAAGGATCACCCTACCCTCCGTCCAGGTCCCACGACGGCGCCGACCATCCCGCCCTCACTCGTGCCTGATACCCTGTCGCTCAAGCTCTCGCCGCCGCCAGCCCAGCCTGCCTCCCTGCCCTCGCCGCCGGACAACACCGCGACGCAGCCGGCCCTCTCGGACGTCACCCCTGCCTGGTCGTCCGCCCCTGCATCTGGTCCAACGGCCACTGCAGCAGCCACCTTGCCCGCCAGGCAGAAGACAACGGCACCCTCGACGACGACAACCACCAGTCGCTCGGCATCGAACCCTACGGCGGTGACCAGTGCTCGGGGCCGTCCAATGAGCGGGACGCATGTGCCGCCACCGGCGTCGACCGAGCCGCTCAAGTCGAGCACGGCGACGCGACGTGGGGTGTCGTCTGCCGCCGCCGCCGGGGTCAAGCGGCCGGAGAAGATGGTCGCCTTCACGACGCCGACGACGCCTGAGCCTGTCCTCGCTTTGACGGGAGAGCCCGTCAATCCAAGGCCTGCTGGCGTGCCTGCCACTGCCTCGGGGAAGTCGTCGAAACCGCCGCCGCTGAGAACGGGCCGCTCGTCGACGACGCCCCAAGCAACCGCTTCAGCATCGTCTTCCGCGACAACGGCCAAAGTCTCGCTTGACAGCAGCTCGGCGAGAGCGCGGGCGTCTCTTTCGCGGACGGCAGACGCTGGCATGGCCTCCAAGGCGCCGCTCGGCTCAGCGTTGCGCGTCAAGAAGGGCTCGTCCACGACGCTACCCAATGGCTCAAGCTCAACTCTACGCGCCATCGCCTCGCGCTCGTCCACCGCAACAGGCTCTGCCTCATTCGCCACGCCGCGCACCGTCTCGGCCGGCACGAGCCACAGCCAAAGCTCACGAACCAAGCGCCCTGAGCTCGGTCGCCCAATGAGCGCCATGTCGGACTCGTCGGCGTTCACCGGCGCGTCTAGCACCACCAACGGCGGCCATGCCAACGGGAGCTTCCTCGGTTCGCACGGCAACTGGAGCCAATGGGCCGACGAGGACCTGCTGATGAATCTGGGTCCTCGGGAACGGACGCGGCAGGAGGTCCTGTGGGAGATCGTTTCGAGCGAGGAGCGGTGCGTTGGCTGGCGCTCGGTCGGTTCTGCCCCCATGCCGAGACTGACTTTTTCGTCCACTCCTCCCGCCGTGATCTTCCTCGCAGCTACGTTGTCGACCTACAGAACCTCGTCGACACCTTCATCAATTCACTGCTACCTCCACAGCCGGTCGGCTCGCCGACGCTCGACCAGTGGACGCCACCGCTCGGCGTCTCGACCGCCACGTCGACGACTTGGTCGTCTCCCCAGTCGGAACCGGTCGCCTCTCCCCGGAGCATCTCATCTGGGTCTGGCGAGCTTTTGCCAATTGCGGCGCGCTTCCAGTCGTCGTCCTTTATGAATCGCCAGACGTCCGACAGTAGCACCGGCAGCAGCGCCGGCCTGCCGACGCCAGCGTTCGGCACCCACGAGTTCGACTCGTTCACGCTCACCAGCTCCAAGCCCTTCCTCTACGATACGCTGCACCGACCGCACCCTCTCGGTCAGCTTCAGCCCATCCATGTGCCGTTCCCCGACGCCCCGCCGGCCACGCGATCTCACCCGCCAACCCGGTCGCACCAGTCGCTCCCCCCGCCGAGTCGATCGAGCGCCCACCCGACATCCACACACCACAGCGCCAACCCGACACCCATACACCACGTCGATTCGCACCGCCACGCATCGGCGGAACTCGCACGGCGCCAGAACCTGAAGCCCCTGCCAGGCTCCCCGCCCCTCGCCGGCTCGGCCGCCTCGCACAAGGAGGTGCTAGGCCTGCCCGAAGACTTGCGCGAAATCCTTGAGGTCCTTCGAGACGGCATCTTGCCGGGCCACGTCGCACTCAGCAAGGCGCTCAAGGCGCGGCACGAGGAGCAGTTCCCGCTTGTCCGCTCGCTAGCCGACGTGTTCAACCAGCACGTGCGTCCCGCGCACGCTTCTCTCTTCGGCCGGCGTTTGGAAGCTGACCCATCTTCCTACATACCTGATTACTGACAGTCTTACGTCCTGCGCGAGTACAATACGTGAGGTGTCCCTCTCGCTACGAGTGCCTCGCCCTTCTGCTGACTTTGTTCTCCTGCCCCTCTGCCGTGCCAGCTACGTCCTCCATCTGTCTGAGGCGCTTGGCATCGTCGACTCTGCCCTGACGTCCAGCTCAGGCGTGGCGGGCAAGAAGGCGAAGAAGGCGGAAGAGGGCAACGAGGTCGCCCGCCTGCGCAAGATCTTTCAGGTCCGTGCACGCTCTCTCGATCCCATGCTTCCCTGTACATCGACTGATCAGCTGAACCTGGCTGTGGACCAATCTGCAGGAGCTCGACGAGCTGGCTGCCGACAAGGGCGAGAGCGGCCTCGCCATCTCGCTGTCCAAGCCCTTCCAGCGCTTGCTAAAATATCCCTTGTTGCTGCAGAACCTCCTCTTTGTGCGTCGCCCGCTTGCTTCTGCATATCGGCACCCGCCAGTCCGCACGCTGACACATCGTCGCGTTCCTTCTTTTCGCAGCACACCGACCCCTCCACCAAGGAATACGAGGCGACGCTCGGCATGGTCGACGACGTCGAGCACATCATCCGATCGATTGAAGACGAGAAGACGGCCGTCGAGGAACGCGTCAAAACGCGGGACGTCTTCGCACGTATTGAGAACCTGGAGCGCGAAAAGGTTCGTCGCTCGCCGGCTGCTTCACACAGCGCGCCGCTCAATTGACCAGCTGCCGACTGACCAATTGACCTGAATGGTTCTTGCAGATGCTCATGGTCCCGAAGCCGAGCCGCCTGCTTCAGGAGGAGTACCCGACCGGTCCTGACGGCGCTCGCCTGCCCGCGACGGCTGCCGCTCGACGGCAGATCCCACCCAAGCCCAAGGAAAAGAAGGTGTCGCGCAGGCTCAGTGACATGCTCAAGCCGGCGTCCAACGCTGCCTCGGACCTCTGGGTTGTGTTCGTCCTTTCTCTGCTCCCGCACTGCGTGGTTTTCCTTCCCGGCCATACCTTGCTGACCCCCTTTCTTCGCGGATTGCAGGCGCTTCACCGACGTCTCGCTCCTGTGCCAACGCACAAGTACAACGACGCTCCCACTCGCCGCCACCGCCACCCGCTCGTCGTCGCTTCCAGACCTGCACGGCAAGGCCAAGTTTGCAACCATCGGCGGGCGTCGCGCACAGCAGCAGCCGCGCAACCTCTACCGCGTGCGTCGTCTAAGCAACGTATCGCATATCCCTTTCTGACGTTGCTGATCCAGGCTTTCTACCTCACTAGTTTGTACGCGTCCAGGAGTGGACCATGACGGAGCTCGCTCCCTCGCACGGCATGGTCTCGATGGAAGAGTGCGCTTTCCTTGCGCCACCTGAGCCCGAGACAAGCGTCAGCTGACATCCAAATTTCTTGCTTCGTTCACTCTAGCATTAGCTTGAGTCGGTCGAGGACCCGTGATGCTGCCCCGCGCCAGGCGGCCGCCGTCCCCGAGGAGCAGCCTCTCGATGAGAACGAGGAGCTCGACAGCGACGACTCGTTCGACGCCAAGAGCCGCATGTCCTTCTCCTACTGGTGTGTCTCTCAGTCATCGCTCAAGCTCTCTCGCACTTGATTGACTGACTGATCTTGACGTCTTCCGCAGGGGTGGAGACAAGGTCGAGCCTGTACCTCAGTCGGACGGTCGGGGCACAGCAGCGTCCCACCGACGCGGCGCCGCCTCGACTCTTTCGAAGGCGTCCAAAGTGGCGCCGACGCCGCCTAACATCGTCCGCAGGTCTTCTGCTCAGGAGAAATTCGGCTCGCGCCTGCGGTCGCCCGAGCCGGCCACAGAGGGTCGGTCGGCCAGTCGAACGAGACCGGTCGCGCCAAGCGCAAGTGTGCCTGCAAAGCGCGCCGTCACCCCGGCAGCCCGACCGTGCGCTCGATTCCTTCACTATCCACTACTTTCACACTGGCCTGCTTGTGTCGCTGACGCTGCGTGCTTCCGTCTCTTCTGCGCAGAGCCTGGAACTCGAACGTCACGACTGCGCCGGCCAAGCCGCGCACATTGTCGGCCTCAAACCTGCCTCCTTTACAGAAGACATCTGCACCCAAGAAGTCGCCGACGCCGACACCGTCTGAGGACATCGTCTCGCTCTACAGGTCGACCAACAAACCCTGAGTCCTTTCCAGGCTCAGATCCGGCCCTCGCACCTCATTTCCTTCTTTCGTTCCCCCCTCCCTGCTGGACTCATAGAAATCGCCCACGCTCACCCCTTGTACCGCCCCAGCTTCAACGCATCCTCCGCACACCTAGTCTACCCTGCATCCGCTCACTTTCCCACCATTTCATCGCCCTTTCCTCTCTGCCTTCTGCCTCGCTCTTTTGTTGGCCGTCGTCGATTGACGACGCACCGTGCAGCACGACCCTCGTTTCTTGCGCCTCGATACCCTTTCATCTCATTCCCGCTCGCTTCGCATCTCTTCGCCTCGCCCATCGCCTCTCGTCACGATCCTTGACGTTCTCCCCTTGACATGACACTCCTTTGCGTTCCTTCGTCCGGTGGGCCGCGAGAAAGAGACGTTGCGCACAGGCCGCCGCTCGATCGCCCCCTTTGGCCGCGTCACTCTGCCTCTGCAGGCGCCGCGCTCTGTCGGCTCCCGGCGCTGCCTCTCTCAAGATCTGCCGAAGACGACCGCAACCCCCTTCCCCCCTCCTTCTCGCTCGCTTCAAAGCCTCCTCTCGGTCGTCATGGTCAAGGCATACTTCTTTGCGTTCTCGCGCTTCTACAATTCGAGCTTCCAGCGGGCGCCCGGGCTCACGCTCGCCCTCACCAACGGCGCGTTATCGGGCGTCGCGGACGTCGTCGTGCGTCGCTCACTCGCCCTCCCTTCCTTGCTGCCCGTACTCCTTTCAGACAATATGGCTGACGCTGGAACGACTGTCTTTCGGAACGCAGGCCCAGTCGACCCAGATCTTCGTGCGTTGCTCTGGGCCCTGGGCTTTTCTCCCGGCAGCTCCATTTGCCGGTTAGGGCTGACCAGCGATGACGACCTCCTCCTTTTTGCCCCTGCCAGCTCCTGGACGACCCGCATTCCGACATGGCCTTCGACCCGACGAGGACGCTGCGGTTCGTCGCATTCGGTGTAGGCATGGGCCCCGTCAGTGAGTGGCCGATCCCGCGAAATGTAGCAGCTTGACATGCGCTCGGCCGAGCTGACAGTCCTCGCCTGTCGCACCTTCTTTGTCCCCATCCAGTCGGCAAGTGGAACAACGTCAGCTTCTTCCTCGCCTTCGTCCTGGCTGTGCAAAGGACTTGTAAACTGACTGCTACGAGACCTCTGATCGCTCTTCGTTTAGGTCCTGGAGAAGAACTTCCCGTTGCGGTCGGTCGCCAAGTCGCTCATGCCCACGGCCTCGCCGCGCTCACCCATCGGCCGCCCGGGCGCGCCGCTTGCGCCTGCGCAGCCCAAGGTGTCGCTCGCGGCGCTCGGCAAGCGTGTCCTCGCAGACCAGGCCTTCATGGCGCCGATCGGTCTATGTCTTTTCATCGCGAGCATGGGCATCATGGAGGGCCGCACGACGCAGGAGCTCAAGGAGAAGGGCCAGGACGTGCGTGCACCTGTTCGTCTTCCTTCGCCACTCTCGCCGATTCTGACGAGCTCTTTCCCACAGATGTTCGTCCCCGCCATCCTGGCCAACTGGACCGTCTGGCCATTCATTCAGCTCGTCAACTTCCGCTACATGCCGCTGGCTTACCGAGTCTGTCCCTCGCTTCCCTGTGCGCCTTTCCATATCGACGCCGGGCGCTGACCCCCGTGTCCCTCTCAACTGCCCTTCAGGTCCCCTTCCAGAGCTCGTGCGGAGTCCTCTGGACCCTTTACCTCTCGATCCTCAACTCGAACAAGGGCGGCGTCAAGGCCGATGAGTAGAATCGCCAAAGCCCTTCTTTCCCCCCGGCCAGTTGCGAGCCGACAGCGCTGCCCTGTAGCCCCTGTATCGATAGAAAAGATCCTTGTCCTCCTGCACAGCCTTACATGACACATCACACTTGTTGCGCCTTGCACAAGTGACCTCGGAGGGTATCAGCGGCATGGTCAAGAGCAGGCGAAAAGTATATAAAGAAGGATGGGGGTTGCAAGGGCCGGATCGGAGTACGTCTCCGCGTCGCGCGACTCGAGAACGTCGAGGGCGCGACAACTTCGTGTCTAGGCAGCAAGACCGGCAAGCGAGGGGATTGAAAAGAAAAGGAGGTGCGAGGAAGTCGACGGAAGAGCTGTGCAGACGGGAGTGGGGCAGATGATCCGGGATCCCCCTGGGTCGAGGGTCCGTTGGTGAGGAATGAGGCTAAGCGAGCGAGTGTTAATGCGGTAAAGGGACGTAGAGAGAGCAAGTTGGGAGTCCAGGCGAAGCGAGCGGCCCGATCATGTCCAGGAGAGGGGAGCGATACAGCGAGAATGTCGAACGGGAGGAAAGACCCTCAGGTTGGAGGAAGTCCGCCTGACCGTGGACGATGGGCGGCCAAACCCTCCCTAAAGGAGGAGGGCAACGCCGGCACCGACGGCTCCGACCCAGGCGACGCCCGATAGGGCGACCTGAACTACGCCGGCGCTGGTACCGCCGGTGGAACCCGAAGCGGCGGCGGACGAGCTGGCGGCGGCGGCGGCGCTGCTGCCCGACGCACCGGCGGCAGTCGACGACGGGGACGACGAGGTCGTCTGGTTGCTGACGATCTCGCCCGACGTCTCGGTCGAGTTCCCAAACAGGAGGCTCGACGCGGTCTCAAGGTACGCCTCGGCGATGGCCCGGCCGTGGCACTCCTGGACCGACTTGAGCGACAGCGACGGGTTGGTTCGGCTGAGCGCGTCGGGCAGGATGTGGTAAACCGCAAGATCCACGGTGACAGGATACAGATCATGCTCGAGCGCCACAAACTGCGAGCCGGCGACGGGCAGAGTGAGCCAGGTGACGTCGTCAGTGGTCAGGGACGAAGCGCGGATGTGATCAGAGGCTTAGGGACAGACCCCGTTGTCAATCTTGTCGAGGTTGGCGTCGAGGAACGCCGTCCACTGCGAGAAGGCCTCGGTCGCATTCAGGATGCCGGCCGCGACGTCAAAGTCCTGCGTGTCGAACAGGAGCTCGTTGTTGTCGCCGACGCCGGTCCACATGACGGCCTGGAGATTCATCTGCGAGGCGATGGCGCGGACACGGTTGTCGATGTCACCCTCTGATTGAATCGATGATCCCAGACGCGTCAGTACAGTCGCTCGCGGAAGAAAGAGCGTAGGGAGGAATGGCAGGCAAGAGACGCACGAGGAGGTCGGAAGGTGAGGGTCGTGACGCCGGTGATGTCCTTGATGAGTTTGCGCGTCCAGCCGAGCTCGGCGACGATCTCCTCGTTGGTCAGCGTCGTCAGGGGCGGGTGGGACCACGTGTGGCCGCCGAGCTCGTGGCCGAGGATGTGCTCCTGGCGGAGGATGTCGGGCTGGCCGATCGCGCGCGAGCCAATGACATAAAAGGTCGCCTTGAGATCGTTGTTGCCGAGGTAGTCGAGCAGGATCGGCGTGTTGAGCGAGGGTCCATCGTCGAAGGTGAGGCCCCAGGTGTCCTTCTCGGGGCAGTCGACGATGTCGGTCTCGTCGGTGCACTGACCCTGTGAGTTCGAAATTGGAGGAGGGGCGGAGGTTGAGCGCGGGGAGGGGGGTCAGAACGCGCCGACACGGACAATCAGAAGGTACGACGTAGCGGAAGCGACGCACACAAGACCACCAGCTGTAGAGTCCGTAAAGACAGAGGCAATTGCACAGCGGACGATGTCAGTACGAAGTCGAAGGCGAAAGGACGTGCGCGCGCTGCTGCGATCGCAGCAAAGCCGAAAAGTCAACGAGCAGGGCGCACCAGCGGCTCGAGTCGGCAGAAGCCTCGGCGTTGACAGCACAAAGGCTCTCGCCAGAGTTAGCAGTGTTGGGCGCGTAGTCGGGGACCTTGAGCGGGGTGGGTTTGCAGACCCGACAGCGTCAGCTCGTTTGGGCCGCGTGCAAAGCCGACCGCGACGACAGCAGATGAGCGGCGCGTACCTTGGTCCAGTCGATGGCGGCGACCCAGGCCTTGACTTCATCCGAGTCGGTGGGAGGCGTCACGTCCTGGGAGGGGTAGACGCCGGGCGTGTAGGCCCCTGCAGGAAAGGGACGGAGCCGATTAAAGGGAGAGGTCATCAGCGCCGGGGGGGCCCGACAAGAAAATAGCAACCGTGCACGGCGTGCACGGTGCGGGGGACCATATCACGCACAGGTCGGGAGAACGGGGGCGTTGGTGATAGACGGTTGCTGGCCAGCGGTAGGCGTCGCCGGCAGCGGGATCGAGACGGTCTGCATCGTCGCGTAAATGCTCTCCAGCGGGACGGAGGAAGGAGGGGACGAGGCGCCGACGATGCCAGCGACACCGGCCACGGTCGGGGTGGCGGCGACCGAGCCGGCCGACGACGAGGCGATGTCCTGCCGGCGCATCATGTTGCCGGCGGGGCG
Source organism: Cystofilobasidium bisporidii (assembly GCA_014825535.1). NCBI lineage: Eukaryota > Fungi > Basidiomycota > Tremellomycetes > Cystofilobasidiales > Cystofilobasidiaceae > Cystofilobasidium > Cystofilobasidium bisporidii. The sequence goes on along the minus strand of MVAK01000047.1, from coordinate 65,425 downwards.
GTAGTTCTTGCCAGCGCAGGCGTTGGCAAGCGGAAGCGAGGCAGCCGAGAGGACAAGCAGGGTCTTGAGGACGGCCATGATGAACAACGGAGGGGCGCGCGCGCGCGTTTGTTGTGGTGGTCTTGGGAGGTGGCGGCGGGCTGAGCCTTGGGGAAAAGGTCGATCGGAGGGGTTGCTGTAGAAGCCTGAGCGACCTTGGTGTCTGTGCAAGGAGGCAAGATGGAGTAGTCGACCGTCGTAAGGTAGCTGGGCTTGTCGAGGAGAAGGGAAAAAGAGGGCGTTGGGTGGTGGACAGGGAAGGCGAGTGAGTGCAAAGGACCGGAGGGCGCGTGGGCTGATCCCGCCTCTGCCAAGACTCCATCACGTCGGTCACGGCTGACAGGCCCCCCCTCTCTATGCTAGCGCCAACGGTCGACACAGCGGACGATGTCAGCTGCGAATTGCACAGAGAGCTCAACATGGATAGCAGGAGCGTCTTGTTCCAGGCAAAGGTCATCGTCGAGCAGTCGGTGGCGAGAGCGGAGCAAGGCGCGCGCGTTGGGCTGCTGCGCACCCGCCGTTGGTGTGAGCTGGAGCAAGCTCGAGCGTGACGCTACGTGACGGCCCGAGCGGCCCTCTGTCAACTCATGCCCAAGTCGACAACAAGGCATTCGCCTGGCTCAAGGATGGCCAGATGCGTCATGCTTCGGCGGCAGGATGAGCCGGGCTGCAGCGAGGCCTGAACTGGAAGACGTCCAAAGAGAGGCCGCTGCCTTTCGCGCGCCAGCTCTCATGCAGCTCGCCGGCTTCCTCGCGAACGGCCGCGGGCTGATCGGGGTCATGTCGATCGAGACCTCCGCACCTGCGACCCTTGCTAGCCGTCGCCTTGTGCTGCACGGCTGCTGGTGGAAGGAGTAAGGGAAGACCAGTCTGTCAAACTTCAAGGTCGTGCCCCGCCAGGATCCATGTTCCTGAGGCAGCTGAGCTGTGGAAGAGCATATGGCAAACATGACACCGGTACCCCCACCTCTGGCGCCCGGTCCAGCCGCCCCGAGCGCGCCGGGCCAACTCGATGGGCCGAGTGGGCGCCCCTCGACGGCCTCACTCGCTACCCCGAACGCCCTCCCCCGTTGCCTCTCCGCATCACACATCCCCCCTTGCCCCTCTAATCTTGGCCCGCACATGCCTGCGGACCGCCGAAAGAGTACGTCGGGCCAGCCCGACCCTCCATCCGACCGGCCGTTGACAGCTAGGTACGCCTAGGCCTCCTCGCTCTCCGTTGGCAAGCCCAAACGACCTGACGCAGCTTCGACGCCGTCCATCGCTGCCTGCCTTTCGCATCCATCCAGCTGCAGTGAGTTATCACGTCTGTCGAAATCATTTAGGGTTTCGGAAGTTCAGCGGCTTGCTAACACACTCGTGTGCTCTCGACGACCGTCTTGCCAGACAGCTGCAGGGAGCGCAAGGTCAAGTGCGGCGGAGAGTGAGTCGGCTCAGGCTCGTCTCTTCGGGTCGCACTCTCGCTGTCCTCAACTCCAGCTAGGCTGGGGGACCGCTATGGACTCCCTTCGTTTGGGACGCGCTGGAGACCGGCCCGCCCAACCCGTGCCCACCCGACGGGCTGACCCCGTCCCCTCTCATCCTCGCTCGCAGGAAGCCGCGCTGCGAGAATTGCGAGAAACAGGGTACGTCGTTGTCGACCAAGATTGTGCCACCCTTGCTCGAAGCTCACACTGATTCTCTCACCGCGTCTGCGCTCACAGGTCGAGCATGCGTATGTCCGCCAGATCCGGTTTGCTCCTGGTCAAACTCGCCTTGGAATGGCCATCCGCAGCATCGACCACAGCGCTGAGCGTTTGCCATACTCTCACCCATCTCGCAGGAATACCGCGCGAAGCTCAAGCCCGGGCTCAAGGCGGGCGCGGGCAACGTCGACAGCCGGATCAAGGATCTCCAGACGACTGTGCAGGCTCACACGGCCCAGCTCGCACTGTTGCGCGACTTCCTTGCCCCGCAAGGCTTTGCCGGCGGGCCGGCGCTCGAACCGCCGGCGACGCTGCAGGCGTTCAAGGACGAGGCGCTGTCGGCGAGCCCGTCGTCGGTCGGCACCCCGCCCAAGGCGGACAGTATCATGCTTGACCTGCCGCCGTCGACCTCATCGTCGTCGGTCCGGCCGTTCGGCGACTTGACTGCGCCGCCGCCACTCGTCAAGGGTCTCACATTCGACGGCATGCTGGGCGGCGGGCCGGGCTCGACTCCCTCAACGTCAACGCTCCTCCCCCCGACGCCTCTCAGCCAGCATCACCTGCCTCCGCCGAGTCAGCTCTTTACCCACATGCAGCAGCAACATCAGCAGCAACCGCAGCAGATGCACCCGTTCGCGAGCCCGCAGACCGCGGCCGAGACGCTGCTCGGCCTCAGCAGCAGCAGCGCCTTCATCAATGGCAACGAGGCTGGCTTTGGAGGGCCGTCGGGATCAAGCGCGTTCGGGCGCTCAAACCCGGGACCAAGCACGAACCGCTCGGACGACGTCCAGATGAGGGACACCGGCGATGTGTGCGCTCATCGTGGGCGCGCGTGCTTGTGTCTCGTACTGACATCTCGTCTCCGCGCTTCGTTCCGTTCAGCGGCGACCTGCTTCTAAAACAGCTCGGTCGCAGAAGCTCGTCCGCTTCCAATCAGTACCCGCCGTGCGTATCTCCTGCTAAGCGCGTACATCATCTGTACCCGGGCCAGACTGACCGTCCATGCGTTGCCCCGCTTTCACGATCAGGATGCAACTGTCATTCGATCATCAGCCGCCAGCGTCGAACGGCTCGTGGGGCATTGGAGGCGGAGGGCCGTCGTTTGGCTCGGGCCTGGGCAAACCGAGCTTCTCGCCAGCGTCAGCGCGGCTGGGCGGGTCCGAGCTGCCACCGCCAGAGGTCATCTCGGAACTCGTCACCCTCTACTACCGCCACATTCATCCGTGGTCACCGCTGATCCTTGAGGCGGCCGACGTGTCGACCCAGTCGACGTTTGGCCCGCAATCGCCCTCGCAGCCGTCGTCGAGCACGCGGTCGTCGTCGGCGCCGTCGGTCCTGATTCACGCCATCATCTTTGTCGCGCTACGTTTCTCGGACCACGCTTACTTCACTCTCCACCCGGCGGCCAAGGCCCACTTCTCGATCGTCGCCAAGGAAACGGTCCTGATGGCGGCGATGCGGCAGATGAGCGTCGCCAATCTACAGGCGCTGACGGTGCTCGCGCTCGGCTGGGTTCACGAGGAGGGCGGCCCGCAGCGCTGGGGCGGCGCCCTGTCGCTCTTGACAGGCGCCGTCTCACACGGCCGGCTTGGCGAGGAGGATCAGAAGGAGAAGTTGGGCTCGCGGCTGTATCACACGACCGGCCAGACTTCGCTCTTCAAAGCGTCGACCAGCCGGGAAGAAGACGAGGAGCGACGGCGACTGTTTTGGCGTGCGTCTGCCCTTTGCTTGCTCTCTACTTCGCCTGCTTTCGCGCTGACAGCTCCTTACTTCTCCCTCTCATTGACTCTGTAGAGATATTCTGCCTCGACACGTACGCCTCCGTCAGCACAGGCTTTGCGCTTTCGTTCGACGAGGGCGACGTCCGGCGGCGGCGGCTGCCGTCCCTCGACACTACGATCGCCGACCCGCTGCCTGCCCGCCCCGGAGCGGGCGACCCAGTCTCTCTCTACTCGCGCTTCTGCTCGATCATGCAGATCCTCGGCGAGGTCCACAACTTCATCCGCGCGCCTCTGCTGCTGTCGTCGGTTGCCGACACGACCGCGTGGAAGGAGAAGTACCGCCGTCTGTCGGACAAACTGCTCGCGTGGCACGCAGCCTTGCCAGAGGCGATCCGCCGGGTTGAGCACGCCGGCTGGGACGCGGCCGAGGGCGAGGGCGGGATGAAGGTGCTTTTGCTCGCTGCCTTCCTCGCGACGTCGATCCGACTTCACTCGGCCATCGCCTACCCGCCAGTGTCATCGCCATCGTTCCTCCCGTCTGAGGCGGCCGCAACGACGTGCGTCGAGGCGTCGGTCCGTATGGCCGGCCTGGCTTCACTCATCGGCGAGCATCCCCTCTCGCGCCCGGGGACTGCACCTGGCCCAATCGACTCGCGCGACCTCAACCCGATCTTCACGTGGTTCACCTGGATCGCGGCCCGGGGCGTTGTCGCCCATTCCTTTGTCAAGGTTGGTCGGCCATCTGCCGTCGGTTGCGTCAACGATCCACACACTGACCAGACAATGAGGATACTTCATCCCCCTCTTCCTTGGCCAGCGGACGCCCCTCGCCGTCAAGGAGACGATCGTCTTTCTCGAGACTCTCAACGCGCTCGGCGCCTACTGGAGCACCTCAAGTGCGTCCCAGCCCTCAGTCGCTTGCTCTTCCAGTCCGACTATACGCCTGACGATCTGTCTTCCTTCCCTCTCACAGGACGCTACGCGAAGATCATCTCTGCTGCGCTCAACGAGTCGCACGCGCGCCAGCCGATTCCAGGCTTCACGTACGACAGCTCGGTGCCCGAGTCACCTCCCGAGGGCCCCGGACTCCATCGTAAAGACTCAACCTCCAGCGTCCTGTGCGTATCTCTTGCTGTGTGCCCCTGGTATCGCTGCTCGTGGTGGTCACTGCATGCTGACGGCTGTCACCCTATGACGCGCAGCGCCGACATGCGACGGACTGCCTTCCAAGCGCTCGCGACGCTCAAGGAGGAGGACTCGGAGGAGGACGAGTCCGACGACCGACCCAAGGACGACCAGCAACAGCAGCAGCAACAGCAGGAACTCTCCTCGCCGCAGCTCGGCGAGAACGGCTTTGGTGGCGAGGCCTCGCAGCCTATGTGGAAGCACTCGCTGTTGTTTCCCTCGACCACGGCGACGCCGCGCTCGCCCGGTCTTCTTCAGCAGCAACAGCAGCAGCAGCAGCAGCAGCAGGTGGGCGAGGGAGACCTGCCTGATGCTTACAACTTTGACCTGCCGCAGGAGATGGAGCACTGGTTCCACTACCACATGTGCGTCCTCCTTTCTCTCGGCCGCCTTACGCACCTAAGCCGACCCCTCTCTTCCCGGCGCTGACAGGATGTTCCCCACCATAGGTTCGCTGAGCACGACCTGCCGACGTACTCAGTCCAGGCCTCGCCCATCGGCTCGTCCATCCCTTTGCCCTGAGCAGCTCCAGCCGGATCCTTCCAAAAAGCGCCAACAGCCCTTCCGCTGTTCGTCCGCCACGCTCTCGTCCTCTTCTCTGCGAACGCTCTTACGACCCACCTCTCTCGACGCGACGCTCTCTGTGCATTCCTTGTGTAACGACTCGCTTCCCAGTTCTCGATGCCCGAAATGTGTGTACCTTCCGCGCCGCACGGTTCGGCCGCTCTCCTTGCTGGAACTGTGCGCGAGAGCAGTGCACAACAAGACAAAGTCAGATCGAACGCCCAGATCAGCCTCCCGCGCACGGTGCGCGCGACAGCCAGAGATCCCCCCCCCCTCCTTCCACTCCCTCTACGCCCTGCTAGGGCGCCGCCTTGCCCTCCGATCGCTCACCCTCCTCTCCCTCCTCCTTGCCGGCTTGCGTCGCCCGGCGCAAGAAGCTCGGCATCTGCAAGCGCGAGCCGGTCCGCGAACGCACGCCCCCGCTCGTGGTCGAGCCCTCGACGTCTGATGCTTCGGCGGCCGACGTGTGCCCGCTCCCAGGGGCCGACAGCGGCGATGGCCCTTTGGACGGGTGAGCGTGCCGACGGGGGGTCGACGGACCCGTCGTCGGGCCAGAGGAGGCTGACGTCGTCGTCGAGGTGGAGGCGTCCCCGGCGTGTTTGGGCGAGCGCAAGCCCGAGCCCGAGCGTGTGAGGAGGTCGATGGCGCTCGTCCTGTGTTCGCGAGGGGAAGGCAGCGTCGAGTGCCAGGTACTCCGAGTGAGTGGCGGGCGCCTAGCGAAGGGTGTTGCGAGGCAGGCAGGGCAAAGCAGACTGGGGTACGCACCACAGGTTGACGCCGCCCAACTTTGAGTCGCCCTCGCTCTGGTCGGCAATCTTTGCGAGCTTGACCGCCTCACCCGTGTCGCGCCGGCTGACGACCGCGCTCGGCGGTGGCCGTTCGCCCTTGAGCGCCCAGTCCCACGCCGACCCTGACCTGAGCAGGAACTCTTCGCCCGCCTGCCGGGCCTCGGCACCAGCCGCGTCGGGCCGCGCGAGCCGCGCCTGCCAGGCAGAGACGACCCGGGCCGCGTCCTTCTGCGACCGGGCGAGGTTCTTGCGCCGGTTGCGCTCGACCCGGCGGGCCGCGTGCGCAAACTTCTTGTCCCCTGCGGCGCGCGGCGCGCGAGGAGCGAGGGCACACGGTCAGTCGGTCAGTCTTGACCCAGCCGAGACCCAGCCGAGGTGATGGAAGGGGGACGAAGCAGCTGGCAAGAGAGGGAAGGGAGGGGGGGGGGGACGCACAGAGCGTCTGGCCCGTCAGGTATCGCTTGGCCGGGAGCTCCTTGATCATCCCGAGCTCGTCGAACGGGACGTGCAACGCCGGCAAGTCGACCTCGGGCTCAAGCGGCCGGCGCAGGCCGCGCGTGCTGATACGCTCGCGGATCATGCCGTCGTCGACGAACGGGTCGGGGTGCTGCTCGGTCAAAAGAAGAAAAAAAAAGGGGGGAGGGGCGGCACTAGGTCAGCCTCGATCGCTAGGAAGGGCGGGCAGCGAGCGGACCGAAAAGGCAAGAAAGGGACGGACGTCGCCCTCGCAGGCGTAGACCGACGGGTGACCGGCCGTCTCTGGCCCTTCCGGCGGCGGGGGCTCAGCCGCATCCCTGAACCTCGGCCCGGCGACGTCTGTCGAGCCCGACCGCCCAGCGTGGGCGCCGTCGTTGGCGCCGGGCGAGGTCGTCCCGTCGACCGTCAGCCACCGACGCTTGCCGCCGCCGCCGCCCGCATTCGAGACCGGCGTCGTCGGAGAGGGCGAGCCTGGCTCGCCCGGTCGGACGTCGATCGATGCTTGAGGCGAGGTCGTCAGCACCGTCAGCCTGTCCGCCTTTGCGCCTTGCCCCTCGTCCTGGCCATCAAAGACGACGACGTTGGGAAGGTCGAGCACCTCGCTCTCCCGCTCGCCCTCGGGCGTGCCAGGGACGCTCGTAGCAGGCGACAGCAGCGGGCTAGGGGACGGCACCCGGCGCCCACCGCCGGCCGACGACGTCGACGTCGACGCCGACGAGGACCCAGCCGACGTGACGTACTTGCAGAACGTTGCGATCGCCCGGAAGCAGTACTTGGCCGGGGTCGTCATCGAGTAGAGCGGGAGCACGTGGCAGACCTCTGCCGGTGCGAACGCATCGTCGGGAGGACAGAAGACGCCGAGGTGGGTCTGTCAGCGATATGAAGCCCACCGAACAGGGGTCGGGAGCGAGCGGTAGCGCACCATCGTACACCTGCAGGTGGACCTTGGTCGGCCCGTATCGCTCGTGGATCCCCTCGAGGTGGGGCATCAGCCGGATCACGTGCGGGGGGATCGGGAAGCGTTCTGGGTGAGCCGCTTTGTGGGCGCTGGCCGGGCGGGGGAACGATGCGAGGGATCAGACGCGGGCCGAGGAGGACACATGTTTCGACCCGCCCGGGCGACGGGAGCAAGGAAAGGAGACGAGCAGGAGGGGAGGGAAGGAACGCACGCGTAGATGATCTCGTCCCGCAGCAGCTCCTTGTCCGACGCGATGACGAGCAGCGGGCACAGCCCGCCGAGGTAGCCAAACGCGGGCGAGACGTAGGGGTGGGGGAGGAGGGCGTTGGTCGCGTAGTGCTGGATCTGGCCGTGCTGTTGTTTCCACGGGGGCCAAGGGAGAGGGAGAGGAGAAAGGGGGGTTAGGAGGGGGTTCAGGAGGAGGAGAGCAAAGTGCGAGTGGGGGGATGGAGCAAGGGGGAGGACGCACGATCACCTGCTCCTTGCCGTCAATCTCGATGTAGAGGTCCCCTCCGCCGGTCGGATCGACCGCGTGCTGGCGCCTCTTTGCCGGCCCGCTGTCTTCGGCGCCCCCCGCAGAGGGCTCGGCGGCAAGCGCGCTCGTGGTCGTCGCCGCCGTCGTCGTCGTTGGCAACGGCGGGTCGACCGGCAGGCGGATGGCGTCGCCTTTGACCGTCGTGTGCCGATCGTCCTCGGCGGCGGGAACGGGGGCTGAGGGGGTCGACCGGCCGTCGGAGCGCTCGTCGTCGCTGCCGTCGGTCTCCCCGCCACTGCTCGGGCCCTCCCCGTCCTCCTCCTCCTCCTCCGCCGTCGTCGTCGGGTGGGTCGACTCACGCTTGAGCCGGTCGACCGCCTCCTTGACCCTCGCCCTGAGCGTCCGCTGGACCGTCTCGCTCAGCTCGGGCTCGGGCGGGGGCCAGAGCGTGCTCGGCTTGTGAACAAAGCCGTACGGGGGCATGACGTCGGTCGCAAAGTTGTCCATGGTCGAGGGGAAGCCGTGCGTCAGGTCGAGCCAGGGGCTGATGGCGACCGCCCCCGCAGGCAGCGGCAGGCCCGCGTCGCGCAGGACCATCAGGAGCGCGAGCGTCAGCCCTCCGCCGGCCGAGTCGCCCGCGAGGACAATGTCGTGCGGCTTGATGGCCGTGTGCTTGGCCCCCGGCGGCGGGTCGAGCAGGTACAGGTAGGCGGCGAGGGCGTCCTGGAGCGCGCAAGGGAACGGGTACTGCGGAGCCTTGCGGTAGTTGACGGCAAAGGCCCGGCCTTTCATCTTGCGGGCGTAGCGCCAGATGGTGTAGCGGTGCGTGTTGATCGAGCCCCCTTTGACGCGGCAGGAGGGCGAGGGTGGGATCAGCGCACAGTCGAGGGAGGGGGAGGACGAGCGGTGAGGCCAGAGGGGAGAGCGCACAGTAGTAGGCGCCCTGAGGTGGCGAAACGTGACAGGAGGAGTGCTGGTGTCAGCGTGCCCGGGGAGAAGGAGCAGAGCCAGCGAGAGAGGGAGAGGCGCAGGCTTTGGCGAAGGACGCACGCCGTGGATGTAGAGCATGCAGCGCATGTCGTCCATGTGCTCCTCGCCCATCATCCTGTCAAGGTCCGCCTCCTCGTCCTCCTCGACCTCGTCCTCGACCCGCGCCTTGCCCTTCTTGGCCTTGGCCTTGCCCTGGCTCTCGGTCGCCGCTGCCTTGGCCGCCTTCTCGCGCTCGGCCCACATGCGCTTGCCGACGATCCACTCGCCCTCGACCCCTTTGATCCCTCGGACACGCCACCACTCGGTCCCGCCGACGACGCGACGGGCCTCAGCCTCGCCCCCGAACGCACGGACGAGGTGGCCCGCGGCGGAGGCGCAGGTCGGGAGGGGGATGAGGACGGGGACGACGAGGATCGAGGGCGGGGAGGGCAGGTGGACGTTGGAGAAGCGCTGGAGGTCCTCGACCGTGTTCTTGGTGGCGATCTCGAGAAAGGACTGTCTCGGAGGTCAGGTGGGAGCAGAACGGCGTCGTCAGGGAGAGGCGTTGCAAGAGAGGAGGCGTACGACGCGCCCAGGGGGCGGGGCGGGGCGGGGTCGAGCCGGACCGACCTTCATCACGCTGAACGCCTCATCGAACCTGGTCGAGGAGCAGCGCGGCGCGCAGAGCAAGGGCCAGGGAGAGAGGGGGCCGAGGGGGAAGGATCGTCAGCCTCGTTGCGCTCGCTCGCCTGGAAGCAGCTCGCGGCGGCTTGAGGCGAGTGTGAAGGCAGGGCAGGGCCACCAGGGCGAGACGAACAGGAGCTCGCTCCGCGCAGCCGAGTCCCTGAGCGAGCGAGGGAGGGAGGCAGGCAGGCAGGCAGGAACAAGGGCGGAGGGGGGGGGGCATCAGCGAGATGGGCACGACCGACATGCAACAGGTTGACGCACTTGACCGTCTTCTTGCGGTTGAAGTAGTCTGGATGGAGGGAGGAGGGTCAGCTGCAAGCAAGGCAGCAGGGTCAGAGCGAGAGGGTCAGACTGTACGTGTAAAGAGCGTCTCGAGGACGACCGGTGCGCCCTGCGCGATGACGGCGACAGACGAGAGGCCCATGGCTGTGGGGGGGGGAGAGACAGGACAGGGGCTGACGACGAGCCGGTCGACGAGCCCACCAGGTCGATCGCGTCGATCGTCTGGCTCGATCGCTCTGATCGGCTCGATCGCTCGTCGGCATCGTCCCACTCGTCCCACCTTCTTCTCTCACCTTCCCCTCCTCCCACCACCCTCTCGTCCACCCAACCCACCACCATGTACGACCAGGACGACTACCCTTCCCTCTTCCTCTCAGCAACCACCCCGACCGACTACCTCCTCCTCGACGACGACGACGACCCTTACCTCCCCAAGCCAGCCGGCGGCGCAGCGACCTCGTTGTTCGACGGCCTCCTCTTCCCTTTCGACCACCACCCCTCGCCCTTGCCGCCGCTGGCCGCCGGCTCACCCTCGGCCTTGTCAACCTCGTCCTCGTCCGAGGGCTCGTCGTTCACCGGTGGCCCGTCAGACGACTCGCGCGGCGCACCGAGCCCAGGGAGCAGCAGCGGCGGCGGAGGCTCGACGCTGTTTCCTCCGCCGGGAACGACAGCGGATCCGGTCGACGGACTGCTGTTCGGTGCGGTCGGCGACGCAGCTGGTTGGGCAGGCATTGGATCGGGGACCGACGACGACGACGACGGCCTCGGACGAGGGTTCGGCGCCTGGGCCGATCAGCCCCTCTCGCAGCAGGTTGACGCCAACCTGTCGTACACCTCGAGCAGCACCCACCCCGACGCGTCCGCCGGCGCGCCCTCGACCTCCTCCACCGGCGGCGGGCAGCTTGCGTCCGGCTCAACGACGACGGCGGTCGACGTCCCTACCTTGTTTGACCCGCTCGCCCTCGACCTCGACGCCTTCACCCTGCCGGCCTTCCCGGCCGAGCTCGCCCAGGCGCTCGCCGGCCACTCGCACCCCCAACCTCCTTCGACCCTCGCCCACCCGCACGCCCCCCTGCCATCACCCCCACCGATGACGACAACCCCCCACGACCAGCACCCGTCGTCGTCGTCGGCGATACCACCCTTTGTCCTCGCCCACATCGAGAACAACCCGGCGTTCCCGGCCTCCTCCCCTGCGGCGGGGGCCGCCATCCAGCCGTCCGGCCCCCCGTCGCTCAAGCGCAAAGCCTCGCCCTCAGCTGTGTCCGCCTCGCCCTCCCCACCGGCAGCCGGCCAGCCACAGCCGCCGACGACGACGACCAAGCCTGTGTCGGACCACAACGCGATCGAGCGCAAGTACCGCGACAATATCCACGACGCGCACGTCAAGCTGCGGGACGCCGTCCCCGTCCTCCGAGTGCTCTTGTGCGTCGCTCCCCCCGGACCCCCCCTCCCTCCCTCCGTCCTTCTTCTGCTAGATGTTCGCTGTGCCTCTTCCGCCCGTGGATGCTGAACCACCCGTCCGTTGGCCGCCTCCTTCCCGATGCGACGAAACAGCAACACGACGACGGCCCTGACGCTCGCGCTCGACACCCCGTCCCCTTCGACGGGGCTGATCGACGGCCAGCCGCCCGAGACCAAGCAAGGCAAGGCGACGGTCTTGACCGCCGCGCGCGAGTACATCTTCCAGCTGCAGCTGTCGCGCGCGGCCGAGCGCCGGTACGCTGCGTGGCTCGAGGAGCGGATCGGCGAGTCGCGCGGGCTGCGGGGCGAGTGGGAGGCCGAGGACGAGCTCGAGGTGCTCGAGGACCCCTACCTGAGGGCGCTCAAGGAGGGCACGCTCTGGCGCAGCTTTCCCCAGTACGCCGAGCGCGAGGCCGAGGAGGCCGCGGCCGCGGGCGGTCCCAAGCGCAAGCGGGCAAAGCAGGCGCCCAAGGCGACGACGGCGACGGCGGCGAAAGGCTTGCTCGCGGTCGGCCTCGGGTTCGGGATCGGCTGGCCGGCTGCAGCCTCCTCGTCCGCGAGGTCGGCGGCCGCCTCCATCGTCCCGGATAGCAGCACCAGAACCGAGACGAGCGCCAGCAGCCGAGGGGGTCGGTTGATTGGTCGGACGGCCAAGGTGCTTTTTGGCCGACCGCCACCCGCCGACGACGTCGAGGGGCGAGTTGCCAGCTCGGGTTCGAGGTCGAACCTCGTCGGACCCGTCCTCCTCGGCCTCGTCGTCGCGCTCCTCGTCGTCTCGCTTCTTCGCTGGGTCGCGCGGGGCGTGTCGCGCGCGCGGGCCGCGCGTAGGTCGGACGACATCGCGGTCGCGCTCGCTCGGTCGACCGGGTCTGCGCCGGACGCCGCCGCCGCCGCCGACGACGACGACGACGATGACTCGGACGCTGGCGAGGCAGAGGACGGCGCGTCGCTCTCTCGCCCCGCCCCTCGGACGCTCAGGCACGCGCTCGGCGTCGACGGGACAGTCAGCGTCGTGTGGCAGCTCGCGACGGCGCGCTTTGGCTGGTTGGGAGGAGGCGGAGAGGTGATGCATGTCGAAAGGGAGGCTTGGGTCAGGCTCGCCGAAGAGACGCTGGCGGTCCGTGCGTACTTCTTTCTCCCACTCGCGCCATCGAAGGTCGAGTCAAGACGTTGACCCCCCCCCCCACCCCACCTCCCTCTCCCCCTCCCTTTCAAACCACGTCAACGCTCCAGCGACCGACCTCGCCTCGTACCTGCTCCTCGCCCTCGTCGGGCGCAAGCTCGCCATCCACCTCCCGACCACCCCGCCCACCGCCCGGGCAGACCAGCTCGTGCTTCTCGCCCTGACCACGCACGCCCTCGCCGGGGCGCCTCCCCACCCACCCGCCCAAGCGCTCGCGCACTGGACCGCCGCGCGCGAGGCTGCAGCAGCCACCGTCGCTGCTGTTGCTGCTGCTGAAGGGCGGCAGGCCGACGAGGTGCTCGCGCTGTCGCTCGCCGACGCCTGCGCCGTCTGCCCAGACGTCTTGGCCCCCCGTCCGACTGGGTCGGCAGGCGGCCCAGGCGCAACGGCCCGGATCGGCGACGCGCTCGCGCTGCGCGACCTGCGCGCGCTCTGGGTCGACGTCCAGGCGGCGCTCGCCCCTCGCTCGTCACGCCTACTCATCGACCGGCACGCCACCCCCTCACCCACCTCCTCGTCGCCGACCTCGCCGACCTCCATCTCGTCCTCGACGACCGCGACGACGGCCGCCCCCCTGCCGGTCCACCCGTTCGGTCACCTGCTCACCCACCGGCTCGCCCCGGCCCACCGACGCGCCGTCTCGCTCGAGCTCGCGGCCATCGAGCGCTCGACCTCGGCCGGCGGTGGCCCCGCGCGCGAGCTCGCCCTCGTCTCGAGCGCCGTGTGGGCGCTGATCGAGCGCGACGCGCCGGGCGTCCAGCGCGCGGTCGGCAAGCTGCTCGTCGGCGGCGGCGGGGGCGGCGGGCGGAGGAGGAGCGCTCGAGGTCTTGGCCAAGCCGCTCGGGCCCTCATCGACTACGCAGGGATCCGCCCCAGGTCCAGCGCCGACGATGACGAGGCAAAGGCGACTCAGCCGGCAACGGCGGCGGCGGCGGCGGCCGTGCGCGAGCTCAATCTGACGCTCGCCTTCTTGCTCGCCTACCTCGGCTCGCTCGCCCGCCTCGGCGGTGCGTCTGCCTCGTCGTCGTCCTCGTCGTCGTCTTCCACCCCCTCGCGCGCGTCCGGTTTAAACGCCGACCTCCTCCACGCGACCCTCCGCGCCCGCGCCCTCCTGCACGAGCTCGACGCGCTCGCCCCTGCAACGGTCGAGGCCGAAGAGGATGACGACGGGGGAGAAGGGGTCGAGGCCGTTCGGGAGCGGTTCGGCGCGGCGCTGTTCGGCGTCGGCCGCTGGGCCGCCGGGTGGAAGGACGAGCGGGCCGAGGAAGACGACGACTCTGGGTTCGAGGACGGCTGGTGATCGCTCTTTCTCCCCTCTCGGTCGCTCGTGGTCAGCCTCAATGCCCCATGGACCTTTGCATACCTTGTCTCCTCTCGCCAGCGTCCGAAGAGAGAAGCATGTGGCATCGTGGCAAAGCAGGGCAAGGGTGGATGGCTAGTAGTAGTCGTCGTCGCGGTACACGGGCTCGGCCCGGAGAGCCTTGACTGGCGGCGCGCCGGGGTCAAAGTGCTGGCCGTAGTCGAACAGGAGCTGTTGTCGCGACATGTGGAGGGAAGGGTCATGTCAGCGGAGGCGCGGTCTAGGAAGCGCGGCGCTCCGTGAAGGACAGGTGGCCAGACGGACCTCGGTGCCGGGGTTGATCTCGTACTGGGCGTAGAGGCCGATGCGGTGCTGGCCGAGGACGTACATGACTGCGACAGCAAAGGCAGCGTTGCGCAGGAGAGAGTGTCAGCGACGTTCCTCGCCCTGGTCCGAGCGGCAACGGCGATCAAGGCAGAGGGCGGGATGTACGTACCCCGTGGGTAGCAATTTGCCTCGCCGATCTCGCCCGTGCTCTCGCGCTTGCGGAACTCGCGGTCGGGCTGGTTGATGAAGCGCGACTCGTTGCCGCGCCGGAACGCGTCGACCGACTGGTTGAAGTTGAGGTCAAACTGGTAATTGCGGAACCCCTGGTCGTAGATCTGCCCCCGGCGGGCCGACTCGTTTTCCGAGATGACGTCGCCGACGTACTCTGCAGGGCATCGGCGGCTGGCGTCAGCGCGCAAGCAGAAGAGGACGAGGCACAACGCAAGACCTACCGATGATGAACTCGTCCTTCTCGATCGACTCGCCAGGAGCGACAAAGAGGCCAAGGCCGTGCGCCGATGGGCCAACGCGCACGCGCTTCGTTTTGCCCTGCTGGATCGCGGCGTTGCCGCACCGACCGCCGTCCGAGTCTGCAGAGGCCGCGGAGGGTTCGACTCAGATTTCAGTTTATTCTTGACCCTGCGAGGGAGCCCGTTCGACAGGATGGAACATGAGTTGGCGAAGACGCACCACGGGCGCCGCAATTGCCGCATAGGAGCGGGTCGCACTCGCGGCCAGCCGCGAAGCAGACGCATCGATCCGTCTGGCACAGCTGACCCTTCTTGTGCTTGCACGAGCATCCCTGGAAGCGCCGGCCGCACTCGCGCTCCGAGCAGTGGCAGAAGATGGTGCAGTGAACCTTGTTGACGTGGCACTCGCACTGGGCGACCGAGCAAGGGCCCTCGTGATTACACGGACGGGTGCTGGAAAGGAAGGATGATTGGGGGCAGGTCAGCGAGCGCACTCGGAGATGGCGCGCCTGACAGGCTTTTGAAGTTGACGAACGGGCGCATGTGGTGATGCGAATGGTCTGTAGGAGCGCGGGCGCGTCGTCAGCCGGACGAGCTGTCAGATCAGGGGGCAATGCAAGCGGGATCGACGCACCGACCGGCGGCTTCCTCGTCGCCCAGCCGTTCTTGGGCCGCTTTACTGGAATCGTGTGCGAGGGACGAGGCTCGATGAGGTCCATTACTTTGCAGCGATGGATAAAGTACTGATGTGCGCGTGAAGAAACGTCAGTCACAATTGGCACACGGTGGAGGGGATGGATGAAAGAGATACGTACGTCCCAGCATGAGTACTTCGGCAGGCCGCCCTCGTCGACGATGATGTCGACCATCTGGCACGGCAAGAGCGTCGGAATCGTCTGCACGAGGACCATGAGCTGCTCGACCTCGTCGTCGGGCCAGGCTGGCGTCGCGCCGACCACCTCGTTCAGGATGTCGGCGAAGCGGCGGCCGGTCGTCTGGTCCTGTGAAGCGAAGCCGCGACGGTCGGACGCAGGCGTCATCAGGAGCGGTCATGGGCGAGATCAGACAGCGGGCAAGTCTGCTCAACAGACCTTGGGGTTGAGACGCTTAGTGAAGCACTTGGGCCCGCACGCCTTCTTGCCGACCTTGAGGAACATGTTGGAGATCGGCGTCGGCGTGCCCTTGTCCTTGGGCGTGACGTATGAGCCCGCACCCTCCCAGTGGGCGGCTGGGATGATTAAGGCGGCGAGTCAGCCATAGGCTCTCACAATGGGCGTTTCGGGAATTCAGCGAACGCAGGACGGACTGTGAACCTGGCAGTCGTACTCGCCGCACGACGGCAGCGGGCAAAACATGCCCTCCGAGTCGCGCAGCACGCCGCCGTACGTCGTCTCGCCCGCACTCCAGCGAGCATCGACCGCCTTGTGGCGCGGGTTCTGGCCGTCGACTTTGGGCTGCGCCGGCGGCGGGAACCGGTCGGACGACGGATTAGGGAACGGGAATGGGACCATGTCGTTGAGCAGCGGCAGATTGGTAATCTCGTGCGTCAATAGCGGCAGGAACGCCAGCCCGTCGAGGTATTTGAGCTCGAGGTCCGGGTGCAGCAGCAGCACGCGGTTGAGGTACTCGTAGCAGATTGCGTCGACTGAGAGGGCGGGCGGAGGCACGTCAGCGCGAAGAGACGCGTTGCGGGAGGAGAGGGGGGGGGGACGGGAAGCACGCACTGGAGGGGTACGTCTCGGGCCGCTCCATCTTCTCCACTTCCTCAAACATGTCCTCAAAGGCCTGCTGGTTGAACGGCGTCTTTTTCTCGTTGATGACGGCAAACGTAGGGTAGTAGGTCATGACCTGGGTAGCGAGAGAGGCCATCGTCAGCGACCGAGCGCTGCAGTCGACCCGAGGACCCACAGCCGTAAAACACGAGGACGCACCTTCTCGTCGGGCATGGCGATGCTGCGCCTGACCGGCCGGGCAAAGACGTACGGCGGCTCCATCTCAACGACACCTTCGGGCCACGCCGGCTCGCTCACCTTGGTCGAGCTCCACTCCTTGGGCCCGAACCGGCCGCTGACGAGCGTGTAGTCGACCGCGAGCGCGTCGCGTCGGGCCGTGCAGCTCTCGCCGCCGCCCAGGAACGAGTCGTCGGCCCGCGCACCGGGCCCGCCGGCCATGTCGGTGTCCGAATCGATGACGAGCAGATCGTCGTCAGGGTCAAACAGAGCAGAGTGGTACGCGTTGGCCGGCTTGGAGAGAGCGAGCAGGTAGGCTGCCCGCTCGCGCGCCTCGGGCGTCGACGACGGCGGCGAAGGCCGGTAGGCCGCGTAGAAGTCGGCGTGCGTCTGCTTGTAGAGCTCCACCAGCTCGGACAGTGGCGGGCCTTCTGGTCCCGCATCGGGTACGGCAGCAACGACAGGTGCGAGTGCCGGAGCAACGACCGGTGCGGAAGAGACCGCTGAAGCAGGTGCAGCGACCGGGACTGGGACTGAGGAAGGGACCGCAGCCGGTGCCGGAGTCGGTGTGACAATCGGCGGTACAGGTGCTGTTACTGATGGTGGTACTGCTGCCGTCGGTGACGGATCTGCACGGGGTGCGGCTGCGGGAGGCGCAGGTACTGGTGCTGCTAGCGGCATTGGGTGGAGGGTCGGCGGCGGGGCCGGCCCAGGCACCGGTATGGGGACAGGAAGAGACGCAGACGCAGGGCTGGCGACAGCTACAGCCGGCGGCACTGACGGAGCCGCTGTCGCAGTCGGCGGCGAGCCGGACGGCAGCGCCATGGCGTCGAACGGCGGGACGAGCGACGAGGTCGAGCTTGACGCGACCGCGTAGGGCTGGAGGCCGGACTGGCGCGAGCAGCGGATTCCGGGAACCACAGCGCCGTCAGCAGGGGGGCCAATCATGCTGAGAAGACGTCCACACGATCGCACTCACCATGATGACTAGGTGGAAGCGGTCGGGAGGGTGGTACAACGCGATGAGGCGGGCGGTGAGGTCGGCCAGTCGTCCGCGGGCAAGACGAGGAGGCCGTCGGGAAACTGTCGATGGTGCGACAGCACACGTCAGCTGTCAGGACTCGAACGGCGACCGAGGGCACGCACGAAAGTCTCAAACCTACTCGATGGTCGGTCCGGCCGAGTGAGCGATAGTTGGAGAGGAACTTGGCCGGTGAAGCGAACAGGTCGTCAAGGGGGACGGACCGGTAAGCAAGCTGAGCGGGAGACGCGCGCGCGGGCAGAGATCAATGCCGAGGGGGGCCGAAGTCAGCACCAGACGGCAGCCGAGCACGGCGAGGCCCAGGCAAGGTATTCTGGACTCACAGTGAGCTACAGAGCACGTATATGCGACAGCGCAAGAGGGCAGCGTTGTGGTACGCCTGCGAGCTAGGTCGTCAAGGTTACGGCGCCCCTGTTGTGGACGCGTCGCTCTTGCCGAGCCAACTTGACTTTGCCTTTGCTCCTTCCACTCAACCACATTGACCCTCGACCCTCCTTCAGCTTCCCTCGACCGATCCTCACTCGGCTGCCCCAAGGCCCTCTGTCGATACCTCTTCCCGATCCTCGTGCCCGCCGTCCGCGCAGCGCGTCCGACCTGGCAGATGGCCTACCCGACCCCAGCCCACCAACAGCCCCAGCCCTGTGCGTCGCCTCCTCGCTCTTGCCCCTCCCCCCCCTGTGAAGATCGATCTCTCTCCACGTCGTTCTGACTCCAACACTTTCCCCTTTTCCTTGACAGCTCCTTATCCGCCGCCTCCTGGGCCCTCCCAGTACCCGGCCTACGCATACCCACTTCAGCAGGGACAGGCACCTGCTGGCCACTATGGCGCCTTCCCTCCCGGCACGCAGCAGCCCGCGCCGCCCTTAGCCTCGTCCTCCTCGTTCAGCCAGCTGCCCAACGGATGGCCCACGCAGCAGCAGCCTCAGTACGCGGTCGATCTTAGGCAGACATACCCAGCGTACCAACAGCAGCAGCAGCAGCATGCCCAGTATGCGCCGGTTCAGCAGCCGCAGCAACACGCTCACTCTGTCGTCCCAGGGGGCCCGACAGCGCACCAGCGACAGGCCGCCTACCCGCCCTACGCTCCCCAGCAGGCTCACCAGATCCCTCCGGCGCAACATCAGCCGCAGTACCAGCAACAGCCGTACCACCCACAGGGTCAGGGCTGGCCGCAGCAGTACCCGCCTAATGGCTACCAGCAGCAGCTCCCGCCGGCGGGCTATGCTGCGTCGCCGACGCCGGCTGGGAACGGCGCTCCCCCACCGCCGCTGCCGCCGCCTGGGTCGTACTACGCCTCTCAGCCGGCACCTGCACCGACGCATAGTCACCATCAACAGCTGCCCAACGTCCGTCCATCGTCGTATGGTGGTCCACCGCCGCCAGGTCAGCCAACTGTCCCGCATCCCGGCTACGCGCCTCAGCAGCCGCGTCCTCCCGGGCAAGCGACGACGCATCGCTACTCGTCGTCGAACCCGCCCTTGTCGTCATTCGCCTCGCCCTCCCCTCCACCTTCGTCTATCAGCTCACCGACACCTCCACCCTCCGGGTCTGCCGCGAACGGAGCGCCTCATCAGCGGACGCACAGCCGCGCCGGTTCGGCCCCACGGTATCCGACCCAGAAGCCGTCCGAGCTGTCGCCGCTGCCCTCGTCGGCCAGCTCGTCCGTCTCTTCCCGCTCGAGCGCGGCCGGGCTGATGGCGCCGTCGACGTCGATGAATGTTCACAGATCGTCGCCAAGCCTGCCTGGCGTCCCGACACCGCCGCGCGCTAACTCGCTTCCGCAGCCGCCCGTGTCGAGCACGCGGCCGGCCATCCCAACCTCGTCGTACCACGGCATCACGCCGTCTTCGTCGACGGACCTTCAGCGATCGGGCTCACCTGTGACTGCTGCCTCGCCAACACTCGCCTCTCCCCAGCCGTCGCCGCTCAAGGGCGGCGCAGGCGGGCGCCCGCTACCTTCGCCGCTCGCAAATGGCGTCGTCCCTCCTCGATCATCGCCATCGCCGCTACCCTCAATGCGGCCGGCCTCGCCCCTCGCTGCCGCTCTTCCTTCTCCTGGCTTTGCGCCCTCGTCGGGAGCGAGCGCCGGGCCCACACCGCCGCCAAGCAGTCCAGTCGTGCCAGCGGCGAACGGCCGACCGCTCCCTCGCCCGCCTGGGGGTGTCCTGCCGTCCAAGTCGCTCGACCGAGGATCGAGTCCCGCTACCAGTGCCCCTGGCGGCCAGTGGGCGAGTTTGGTCGGCGCGCCTCCCGTCGCTGGTCCAGGCGGGATTGCGCGGGCCGCAACGCTGCCGAGCACGCTGCCACCCTTGCCGAGGCCGATCTCGCTCCTGGGCGGCGAGCAGGCCGCAACGCCCGCTGAACCAATTGTCGAGGTCAAAGCGCCCGATGCGCCCCCAGTTGCGCAGTCTCCCGCGCCGCCGGCCATCCTCGTGCCCGACGTCGTCGTACCTGCCGTCATTGAGCCCGAGGTCTCCACACAGCCTCCTATCATCAGCGGTCCGCCAGCCATCGTGACGGACTCCGCCGACGACCTGGCTAATCAGCTCGCGTCGACCGCCATCTCACCACCCGTTGCTGCGCTGCCTCAGACGCCGCAAAAGAAGGCCGCCTCGCCGTCGGTGCCGGTCGTCATCCCGACCTTTACCTTTGTCGACGACGATGACGCGCCGCCCTCGCCAGCGCACTCTGCCTCCTCACCTGGCCCAAAGATCTCCTTCTCGTCGCCCAAGGCATCGTCTGCCTCCTCGTCCTCGTCAGCCGACCCGCCGCCCCCGCTGGCGCCGCACCAGCATGCACCGCCGGCCGAGCAGCCCGCGCTAGACGCAAAGTCGTCCACGGCCGCGCGTGAGACGAGTCGTTTACGCAACGGCGCGCTCGCCAACGGAGGCATCGGCGTAGGCGGCGAGATCCGTTGCGCCAGCTGCCAGGAGCAGATACTTGGCCGGCTCGTCAGCGGTGCTGGTGGCTTTTGGCACCCGAAGTGCTTCAAGTGCGTATGGTTGTTCGCGTCTTTTGCACTCTCGGCGCCTCTGCTGACAGCTCCACGTCGCGTCTGTCAGATGCACGACATGCAACTTGCTGCTCGAGCATGTTTCGTCGTTTGAACACGAGGGCAAGCTCTATTGCCATCTCGACTACCACGAGGTGCGCCTTTCTCCTCTTTCATCGTTCGCTTATTGCGCTGTAAAACGCTCGGCACTGACGGTGCATCCAACCCGCCATCGCGGCAGCTGTTCACCACCCGCTGCTACACGTGCAAGACGCCAATCGTCGACGAGCGATTTTTCACCATCAACGACCCGTCGCTTGGCACACCGCGCTATTATCACGAACTCCACTTCTTCTGTTCCGAGTGTGGTGACCCATTCCTCGACCCGCACCGGTCGTCGTCGGCCGGGACGGAGAAGCTGGCGCGTGCCTCGTCCGACGCCGACGCCGACGACGTCGACGCCTTGACGGCCAACATCAATCTCTGGCGCGGTCACCCGTACTGCGACGGCTGCCACGTGCGCCTGCACGCGCCAAAGTGCAAGGGCTGCCGCAAGCCCATTGGCGGCGAGATGCTCGAGGCGCTCGGGGGCAAGTGGCACGCCGAGTGCCTCAAGTGTGAGGTGCGTAATCCTTTCTCGTCGTCGACGACACCTTCCCTCCTTCGTCGCCCGCCTGCTGATGCTCTTTTGACCTGTCTGCTTCGCCGTGCAGTCGTGCGAGGGGCCGTTTGAGGGCCTGCGCATCTTTGAGCACGAGGGCATGGGCCTTTGCGAAGGTTGCTTCAGCCTCCTGCTCAAGGCCGATCTGTAATCGGGACCGCTCGCTCTCACTCGGCTATTTCCCTTCTCTCCTTCCTGCCTCTCAGCGCTCCCCCCACTACATGGACAATCTCCCTCCCCTCTCCCGCTCTCTGGCTCGGACGTGTTGTACCGCTCTGCTCAACCGGATCTTAGATGGACTTCGCCACGACGACGAGGTGATGGCGAAGAGGATTGGTGACATCAATTGCACCGCCCTCAGCGGTACCCACCCTGGTACCTGCTCTTGCTACCGCTCGGTGTGCTGATTCCTGAGCCGCCGCCGCCGCCGCCTCGCCGGTCGGGCGAGTCGAGCCAGTCTTGACGACCGCCCTTCTTGCCGCCAAGCCGCGCCATGAGCGAGTTGACCTCCTCGTGCCGCTCCTTCTCCTTGCGCTGGGCGTCGCGCAGCTCGGCACGCGACAGTGGGGCGAGGGCTGTACTTGGGTTGCCCTTGGCTGCCTTGCCCTTGCCCTTGCCCTTGCCGCCGCCGTTCGAGTCTTGCGGCTCGATACGGGACAGCAGCGAGGACGACCCGCTGCTCTGAGCCTGCGACGACGAGGCGGACGGCGAGGCCGGGTGCCGGGGCTCGACATTCATGCGGGCGAGCGTGCTCGGTCGGATGCCCGACACGGGCGTGTTGTTGCCCGACCCGGAGCCGCCGGGAGGGCCGCCGCCAAACTTGAACGAGAACTGCTTGGGCGCGACCTTGCCGCCGCGCGAGCTCGACGCGTCGGACCGGGTCGAGTTGCTGCGCGAGCGGTTGCCCTTCGGGCCTCCACTGCCGGGCTCTGATCCGTACTCGAGTTCAAGTTGCGTGCCAGAGCCGCCCGAGACGAAGCTGGCGTAGTCGTCGTCGCCTTCGCCGCCGCGGGGCGAACCCGGTCGGTCACCGGACGCCCGCCGCTCCTTGCGGTTCTTCTTCTTGGCCTTCTTCGCACTCTCATCCTTCTTGGCTGCCCCTTTGCCCTTGATCGAGAGCTCGCCACGCGAACCCGAGGTGCCGCTGACACCCATCGGCCGGTCGAACCAGCTGGTGCCGGCGTCTTCGTCGACCGTCTTGCGCGAGCGCTCGTACTCGAGCGCTCGCTGTTTCTCGCGCTGCTTGCCCCGCCAGCCGACGTTGGCCATCTCGTCAGGGACCTCGAGGTCACGCGGCGCGGGTTGAAAGCCACCCTGCCCGGGCCGATTACGCTTCGGCCGCGGAGGGCGCTTCGACGTCGACGGCCCGGTCCAGAAGGGCGAGTTCTGCGAGTTGTAGCTCGAGAAGGCGGAGAAGTCGGGCCGCGGCGCGCGCGACACGCGGGGTTCGGGACAGTCATCTCCGTAGTGGTCATCGCCGGCGCAGTTGTAGCACCAGCCGTCGTCCTCGTCGTCAGGGTTGTGCACGAGCACGTCGCCCTCAAACCCGCCGGCCTCGTGCAGCTCCGTGCGCGTCGCGAGCGTCAGCTTGCGGTCGTCAGGCGACAGGTACGAGTAGATGCGCCAAAGCGTTGGACAGTTGTTGCCGGGGTGAACGTCCGACCCGCAGCGATCGCACATGGGCCCGCTGTGGCGGTACTGGCGCAGGTGGCGCGGCGCGGGGCAATCCTTCGACCGGTGGCCACGCCCGCCGCACGCAAAGCAAATGAGGGCAACAGGGCAATTTCGCGTCTCGTGCTCGTCTCGCGCGCCGCAAGTCAGGCACTGTCGCCCGACCAAGAGATTGTGTGTGTCGTCAGCTGTGATGGCCGCGCGCGCGAGGAGCTGGTCGAAGGAGGTAGGAGAGGCACGCACGATGACGACCTTGCAGTCGCGTGCGACGTGGCCGCGCTCCTTGCATACAGAGCACACGATGTGCTGCTTGCCGACAGGAGCCGGCTCGCCGTCCTCCGTCAGGTCAAAGTAGCGCTGGACCTGTGGGTCGACGGGAGCGCGTCAGCAGGGCCTCTATAGGTTGACCGCACAAAGGCACATGAGGACAGAAACGTACGGGACGGTCGTCGCCGCCGTCCAAGAACTCAATTTTGCCGAGGTCGTCCGCAAAGACCTCAGCCTCGGTCAGAGGCTTGGCCCCGCCCTCGTCCATCCCGTCCATGAACTCGCCGGCCGCGAGCGGCTCGCCCTCGACGATGATGTGGCTCGGCAGAACGAGGGAATCGCCCTCTGCCTCTTCGTCCAAGCCGCTATCGACAGCCGGAGTCGACGGAGCACTGTCCTCGCGCCAAAGCGCCTTCTTCTTGACGGCCTTGGGCGCGTCGTCGAAGAAGAAGAGGCCGTCGACGTCTGCCGGGGCCGCTGGCGGTGGACTCGACTCAGAGACGTTCGTTATTGAAGGCGACGAGAGCCGCGGCTTCTTGGACGGCCAGTCGACAATCTCAATTTCGAGCGAGGACGAACGTGAGCGACCACCAGCGGGGCGCTTGGGCGGCTGCTGCAAGAGGTGGCGCAGGCGAAGGCATCGGAGGGGGGACAGGAACAAGGACGTGCAGCCAAGGTCAGCGTACGGCTCGAGCAGACGGCTTAGCCATCAAGCCATGGAACAAACCTCGCCGTCGCCCAGAATGATCACCTCGTCGTCTGAGCTGTACGTCGGCTTGTCCGAGCTTTCGCTCATGATTTCGATCGGGTCGTCGTTGCAGACGGCGTCGGCGGTTGAGGTCTTCGTCGCCTGCCGCTGCTGCTCAAGGTCTCGCGACGCCGACTTGCGCTTGTGACCGGCGAGTGACGACGCGCCTGAGGGGATCGCCATCGGGGGGGACGGAACGTCCGGAGCGAGGTCTGGGAGGCCTTGCCGAGCTCGAACAAGAGCGGGGCAGTGAGTGAGAGTGGCAGGGAAGCTGGAGAAGTGCGACGACCGACGTTCGACTTTCCGCTGCCGGCGACAATTGAGACGCTCTCGAGCGCTCGAGCCACGGCCGACGCTGCCCTCAACCGCATCCTCGCCTGCCTGTCCGGACCCCTCCTTGCTTCAATCCTTCTCTCGCCCCCTTTCCTCTTCTCCCTTGCCGGCTCGCGCGCATCCTCTTTCTCTGTCGCAGGAATGGCTCAGGCAAGCAAGACGGTCTACGTCAGCAACCTCAAGTGAGTCTGGCATGGCCGCGTGCTCGCGAGCTCTCGACGAACCGAGCTGACCACCTTCCTGCGATGTTTCCCCCTCGTCTGCCCGACCCCTGCAGCGACAAGGTCAAGAAGCCTGGTCAGTCTATCAATCCTTGTATTGGCTTCTCCCTTGACAAAGTCGGCTTGCTGACCAACCCACGCTCCACTGATGCGTTCGACAACGGCCAGAGCTCCGGCACTCGCTGTACCAGCTCTTCGCGCCGTATGGTCGCATAGCAGACATCGTCGCCGTCAAGGTGAGCCGTCGACATACCCTTGCTGACTATCCATCATCTTTGCACAGTCTGACCTTGAGCCATGTCATTCCCATGCTCTCAGACGGCCAAGACGCGCGGGCAGGCGTTCATCGCGTTCGAGAGCCAGGCGGCGGCCACGTCGGCTCTGCGTTCGCTCGGCGGCGAGGTCTTCTACGGCAAGCCTCTGGTGCGCAGCCTCGCCTTGATCAGGCCATCTGTTGCTGCCAGCCGCTAACTGCCACCTCCGCCGCCTTCTTAGAAACTCGCGTACGCCAAGACGCCATCGAAAGCGCTGGCGGCGGATGCCCGGTCGTACAAGCCGGCGGCAGCGATGAAGGTGACGGTGTCGCACGCGCAGAAGGACGCCGACGACCTGAAGCGCGCGCGCGAGGAGGAGGACACGATAGCCGAGCGTGGAGAGAAGCGTCAGCGGGCTGAGGAAGATGCGCAGATGGCGGACGATGACGGTGAGCATTCTATCCTTCCGCTCGACCTGTCGCGAGCCTTCGCTCAAGCGTCTGACCCCTTCGGCAGCGCGCTGACGTCGATGATTCTTCTCTGCCCATCAACTCGTCCGACAGCACCAGCGCCCAGCCCTGCATAGACGGATCAGACGAGACTCCAAAAGCGTGTACCCGACGACCATTCGTGGGGCAGGGGGCGGATCGACGCTGCCCTTCCCTATCCCGTTCCTTCTCCTGCGGAGGCCAGCAGTAGGCGCGCGCCACCCTTATGCCCCATGCGCCCCGTTTGTACCAAGCGCTTGTGTGCTTGTCGCCGGCTCGAAGGTCTCCTGAGCAAGCGGCCCTTCTTGCGAGCCGAATGAGCGAGAGTTGCCCGTCTTAGCGAGTCCAGTCGATGCCAGGGCTGAGAGCGTAACCCTAGGCGGGCTGAGGCGGCGGCGAGCGATGAGGCGGTCGAGCCTTGACCACGCCCGCCATCTCTCCCCTCGACCTGCCCTCCTCTCTGCCCTTTCCGACCCATGCCCGTACGTAGATCAACAAAGATCGACCTTACATCTAGCACAGAACGAACGGCTGACTCGCCAGCTCTCACTTTGCTCGCGGCCATGCGCTTGTCCGCCAGGCTTATCACTCGACGTTCAACGAGCTCGAGGACGTCCGCCAGGTCGGCAACACGTCGGTCCTGCCGATCAAGTCGCGTTTCCGAGGGCCGGGCCCGCTCGGTACGTTTCATGGCCTGTCTTGCCTCCCCCACCATCTAGGCGTGCTGGAGGAAGATGAGAAGGAGGATGCGGCTGGCGGCTGACGCTGCTTGCCTTCGCTCTTTGCCATTGCCTTCCCTAACCTCGCCCCGACCCGCCGCAGCCGACCCCTCGTCGCCCGACATCATCGACGAGACGCTCTCGCTGTTTCGCGCCAACTGCCTATTCCGCAACTTTGAGATCAACGGCCCGGCCGACCGACTCCTCATCTACCTGACGCTGTTCGTGAGCGAGTGCCTCGCCAAGATCGGCAGCTCGCGCATCCCGCCCGGGCCCGCCGACGCAAAGAAGACCCTGACGACGCTCGCGCTCGAGGGCTTTGCCCTGCCGGGCGACGCAACGTTTCCGCTCAATTCGATGTACGCCCCGCCGGCCAACTCGATGGATGCCGGTGAGTCTCTGCGGCCTTGCCTTGTGTCGGCCACCTCCTCGTCGGGGTTGCCGGACGCTGACCGAGCGAGCCCCCTCGCCCCCTTCCTTTCATCGCGCTGGTGCTGCGCAGATTTCCTTCGTCAGTACCTCACCCAGGCTCGACAGGAGGTCGTGACCCGCTTGCTTGAGCACCTGTATCCAGTGGACCCGGAGTGCGTCATCATGTGCTTCGGCTTGCTCACTTGCGTAGCCCAGCCAGCAAGATCTCGCCCGCTGACCCGGCCTCTCACTCCACTCTCGCCCACACAGGGGTAGGCAGGCGACCGTTCCCAGCAAGTGGTGGATGTGCTTCACTAAGCGCAAGGGGTGCGTCTTGCAGCTTCGCTCTTCGCTAACCTCTCGCCTGTCGCCAGACGAAGGGCTGACCTGCCGACGTTGCGTTGACGTCGCTGCGCAGCTTCTGGGGCTCATAGACGCCGTCGCAGACGTACTTGGAGGGTGGCCTGCGCTGTGCGGCCCGGACGTCTGTCAATCGGGCCCGTCCGGACCCTCGGGCGGCACGGATGCGGACGATGTTTGCTCTGCCGATTTGCAGATGGATGCTCGACGACCGTTGCTGCGGGCCCTGGGTCAGAGGAGACTTGCGTGTGCCGGCTTGGCTCTTGTAGCTCTCGTGGTCGGCGCTCGTTGGACGCGCTCCTGCGCATCTCACTACTGCTAGATCGACTCTCTCGACAGCATCTCACGTGCGCTGGGCGCTTTTGTAGTACGTCTTGCCCAGCAGCGGCTCGTGAGTTGTGCAGTGTGCTTCTCGACAGGCAGATCCAACTTGCAAGTGCAGTAGTCGCAGTGACGCCTCGCGGCTCGGGCGGCGGGCCCAGGCGTCGGCCGCTCGCTGCTGCTGGTCCTTTGCCCTGTTGATCTGGCGTTTCCTTCGCAACACAGCAACCCCCATCACACAAATACGCCCGCCATGCTTCGCTCTGTCAGACAGGCCCGCTCGCTTCCTTCGCTCAAGCAGGCCACCGCCTATCAAGCCTCGGTCCACCAACCGCTCCCTCAGCAGCAGCAGCGCTCGCTCGCGTCGTCTGTCCTTCTCACGAGCTGGCAGAAGGCCCGCGTGTCCGACCTTAAGGAGGAGCTCAAGAAGCGCGGCCTGTCTACGTGCGTGCTTCCGTTCGGCTCTCTGCTGTGCGCTGTAGACAATCTTGCAGCGCCTGAGAGGCTTACCTTGGCGAAATTGTCGCTGCAGCTCCGGCAAGAGGGCCGACCTCCTCGGCCGGCTCAACCAACACGAGACCAGCAAGTCCAAGTCAGCGCCCGTCGTCGCCTCTGTTCGGGCTGCCTCCTCCGCGCCCAAGATTGCCGAGAAGCCTGAGCGGCTCGCCGACAACGAGATTGCGAGCACAAAGGAGAAGGTCTCGTACTCTGAGGGCCAGCAGGTCTTGTCTAGGGTGCGTCTTCGGCCGCGCTCGTCACCTCGCAAGCCACGATCGCTCGACAGTGCTAACAACGACTCCCTCACCCCCCCCCCTTTCGGCCACCTGCCGCAGGGAGAGGGCGTCCCCTCCGCCGAGGAGGTCGGAGCAAGCCCAACTGAGGCTCCCGGGCGTGAGTCATTCCTGACCCGACGCTGGTCCCTCGTCCAGCGACCTGCCGCCCGCGCCCGAGTTCCGTAGCTGAGCCCTTCATGTCCTCCCCTCGCTCGACGTTCGTTTGGCGCGCAGGCCCCGAGAACCCCTTCTCGTCCAAGCCCGCAACCTTTGACTTCTACCTGCCCGAATTCAAGGACGAGCCCGAGCCGGGGACGCCCATCGTGCGTCACTCCTCCCGCCGCTGCTGCCCCGCGCTCAATGCCTGACCCCGCCGTGTGCTCGCCCGCGACAGCCTTGGATCCTCGCCTTTCACTCCGACAAGTTCCCCTCATCCAAGTCGTCTCCCTCGCAGGCCGGGCCGCATGTACCCAAGCTCTTCACAGCTGCCGACGCCTCGACGCACATCGGCGGCGGCCCGCACGCGGCCCTGTCGACGCCCATCTCGGCCGACCCGTACGCGACCGATGCCGAGCTGTCGAACGACCACCCGGGCCGCAAGCTCAACGCCGGCGAGCGCAAGGGACTGTACGTTCTCGCGGGCGTGCTCGCGGGCGGCCTTGGCCTCAGCGCGCTCACCAACCCCAAGGTGAAGAAGGCGGCCAAGAAGGCTGAGCACGAGGCTGAGAAGCTCGCCCACGACGGCAAGGTCAAGGCTGAGGCTCTGCTTGAAAAGGGCAAGGCCAAGGGCGAGAAGGCCGTGGACGCTGTCAAGGAGAAGACGGTCGGCAAGTGAGCCGGTATCGAGATCGCCGGCGGCGGGTGTGGCCAGCAGCAAGGGGGAGGCTCCGCGGCGCGTGGCATCTTTTTTGTCCGGGAACCATTGTATCAGACGCTTTGCTTGACCCTACTGCCTGATGCCTGCCTGACGACGGAAGTCTCTTGACTGTTGACGAGCAGCCTCGTCGGGTGACAAGCGCCGAGGGTGGCGGCGGCGGCTGCAAAAGCGCCTGCGCGCGAGAAAGTCGACCAGACGAGCCGAGCCCACCTGCCTGCAAGCTTCAGCCCACAACCGCCAGCCCTTCCCTCGCCCCTCTAGCTCCTCATCTCCCTCCCCAGCTTGCAGCCCATGAGCACGGACAAGACCGTCGGCATCCTCGGTGGCGGCCAGCTCGGCCGGATGCTCGCCCACCCGGCGTCGCTGCTGTCCATCCCGCTCCTCATCCTCGACTCTGGCTCGCAGACGCCTGCCAAGCAGGTCACGCTGCCGCCGCCGCCTCACTCGTCGCACGTCGACGGCCCGTTCAACTCGCGCGAGCACATTCTCGAGCTCGCGTCCAAGGTCGACGTCCTGACGGTCGAGATCGAGCACGTCGACGCCGACGTCCTGGCCGAAATTGAGCGCGAGGGCAAGGTCGAGGTGCACCCAAGTCCGCGTACCATCAAGGTCATCCAGGACAAGTACGAGCAGAAGAAGTACCTGGTCGAGCGCGAGGTTGCTGTCGCCGACTTTGTGGCCGTCGAGCGGTCGACGACGGACCCAGCGGTTGTCGAGCAGTCGATTCAGCAGGCGGCGTCGGCGCTCGGCCTGCCGCTCATGCTGAAGGCGCGCACTCTGGCCTACGACGGCCGGGGCAACTTCGTCCTCAAGCAGACCGACTCGGCCGCGATCCAAAAGGCGCTCGACTTCCTTGGCGACCGGCCTCTGTACGCCGAGAAGTGGGCGCCGTTCAGCAAGGAGATCGCTGTCATGGTTGTCCGCACGCCGACGGGCGAGGTCGCGAGCTACGACCCGGTCGAGACCGTCCACGAGGACAGCATCCTCCGTCTGGTGCTGTGCCCGCTGCGGGCCGGCGGCAAGGACGTCAACGTCAGGGCCAAGGAGCTCGCTGAGAAGGCAGTTTCGTGCCTGCACGGTGCTGGCATCTTCGGCGTCGAGATGTTCCTCATGCCCGACAGTGCGTCCTTAGGGCCAGGCCTCGGACCGACTTGAATCGCTCCCGAAGCCGACCGCCCCTACTGACGACCCCTCTCTCCCTGCGTGCGCCCACTCGACAGACTCTCTCCTCATCAACGAGATCGCGCCGAGGCCGCACAACTCGGGCCACCACACGATCGAGGCGTGCCACACGTCGCAGTTTGAGAACCACCTGCGCGCCATCACGTCGGTGCCGCTCGGCTCGACGGCGCTCAAGGTCCCGGCAACGGCCATGGTCAACCTGATCGGCCTCTCGTCGTCGATGGACGCACTCAAGGCGTGCATCTCCACTGCACTCGCCGTAGAGGGCGCCTCAGTACACATGTACGGCAAGGCCGAGTGCCGCGCTGGCCGCAAGATGGGCCATATCACGGTGACGGCCAACAGCGACGACGAGCTGCTCGAGAAGGTCCGCCCTATCCTCGCCGCCTCGCTGCCGTCGTCGTCCAAGCTGCCGGCCAATTACTGCCCGCCGCAGCCGGTGTCGGGCCTGTCGTCTGCCAGTCCGCTCGTCGGCATCATCATGGGCTCCGACTCGGACCTGCCCACCATGGCCGCGGCCGCGCAGATGCTCGAGCTCTTCAAGGTCCCGTACGAGCTCACGATCGTCTCGGCCCACCGCACGCCGGACCGCATGGTCACGTACGCCCGCGAGGCCGCCAGCAGGGGCCTGCGCTGCATCATCGCCGGAGCGGGAGGCGCCGCGCACTTGCCCGGCATGGTCGCCGCCATGACGGCCCTGCCCGTTGTCGGCGTCCCCGTCAAGGGCAGCGTCCTCGACGGGGTCGACTCGCTCCACTCGATTGTCCAAATGCCCGTGAGTCGCGTGCTTGATCTCTTCCTTGTCGCGCGAACGTCCACTGACAGACGTTCGTACCGCCCTTGTAGCGCGGCATCCCCGTCGCGACGGTCGCCATCGGCAACTCGACCAACGCCGGCCTCCTCGCCGTCCGAATCGTCTCGGCGTCGGTTCCGCACCTCGTCAAGGACATGGAGGATTACCTCGCGTCGCTCGAGATCGAGGTACAGGGCAAGGCCGACCGGCTCGAGAGCATCGGCTGGAAGAGCTACCTTGAAGGCATGAAGAAGTAATTTATGCGTGGATTCGCTGAGCAACAGGCGGCTACAAGTGTGCAAGCTCAAGGACATACGCGACACCCGGGGACAGGACCCATGCGATTGTTTTGCTTGCGAGCATTACGCCCGGACCGAGGCCCCGACCACGTGCGATGCCCAGCACCATTTGTCAACGGCCTCGGCGATGATCTGCATCCCCGAAATGGTGCGACGAAAGGCATGGACGTCAGCGAGAAGGCGAAGTGAAGCAATATGTCGAGCGTGAGCCCGCACCTTCGAGGTGGGCTTGCCGGCGCCGTGCCCAGCCTTCTTCTCGATGCGGATGAGCGCCGTTCCGACCTGCTGGTGCTGGAGCTCGGCCGCGAGCTTGTAAGAGTGCAGCGGCGAGACGCGGTCGTCGTGATCGGCCGTCGTCAGCAGGATCGGGTTAGCGGCCGGGTTGACGTTGTGCAAGGGGCTGATGCGCCGGATGAAGTCAAAGTCTTTTGGGACGTCCGGGTCGCCATAGTCGGACCGCCAGAAGTGGCCGACGCTCCAGCGGTGGAACTAGGTGCGAATGGCTGCTCGTCAGCGGCGAAACGCCTTCGTCGGTGTGCGCGAGAGGAGACGACGCACGTTGAGCAAGTCGTGGACGCCGACGTCTGCCACCGAGGCGCCAATCAGACCCTTTGGCGCCCGGTTGGTGGCAGCCGCGACAACAAGACCACCGTTGCTGCCGCCGTTCAGGATTACCTTGCCCGGGCTGCAGAAAAGGAAAGAACGTCCGCCGTCAGCAAGCCTTCAAGGACTCACAGGACGCGCCGTGGAAGCCAGCCGCACCTGGTATACTTGTGCTCGACAAGGTACTCAGCGGCCGCGATGAAGTCGTCGATGGTGTTGACCTTGAGACAATGGCAGCGGTCATCAACGGCTCAGGTCGCAGGGTGCTGCGGAAAAAGGCGGACACCGTAGCTAACGCACCTTCCTTTCTAGAATACCAGCTTCGTGCCACGCCTCGCCGTACTCTGCGCCGCCTCGAAGAGCAGGGACGGCCTGGGCGAAGGGTGGAACGTCAGCTGCCGACCTCGAAAATCGTTGCAGAGGAGCAGCGGACGGACGAGGCATCCCCCGAACATCTTGACCCAAGTCATCCACGATGGGCTGAAGCGGGGGCCGAGCGAGATGGAAAAGCTACAGCGAGATCCGGGCGTTGCATCAGTGACAGGAAGAAGAAAGAGAGGGCACAAAAGGAGACAGGAGGGGACTCGCCCACCGTATCCGTAGAGAAGCACCGGTGCGCTGCCGTCCAGCTCGACTTCCTTGTGCCGCGTGATGGTCATCTGTATCGAGCGCAATGATCAGCCAAGACGTCGAGCTCGCACGACAGGCTTAACGGATACGAACCGGAATTCGTGTGCCGTCTTTCGAGTGATAGAAGACTTGCTCCGAGACAAAGTCGCTCGGCTGGAGGTCCATCTTGGTCTCGCGCACGAGCGCGAGCTCGCCCTGATTCGGCGCGGTTGTCGACAGGTCAAACTCGTACACCGACGAAGCGTCGAGGTAGGACCCGACCGAGACAAAGAAGCGATCGTAACGGCGCCGACCGCTGACGCTGTTGATGCTGCCGACGTGATTGGGCAGGAACTGGCGGATGCGCTTGCCGTCGCGCAGGCTGTGCAGGTACAGCAGGTCCTTGACGTCCTTCGAATACGTCAGCAGCATGAACTTGCCGGCGACGACCTTTGCGCTCTCGAGCACGGCGTCCGGATCCTCAGCGACGACCTCCTGAAAAACAATCCCGTCCGCATCAACGTCGGTCACGACCACGCGCTCGTTCGCCGCGTCAGCGTTGGTCTGAAAGTAGAAGGTGGCGTCGTCATTGGCCATGCTTCGGGGGCGGCCGAGCACCTAGATCAGCAATCAGTCTGGCTGTGCTGCAATCGCCCGTGCAAGGGGACTCACTACGAGTACGCCGCCCCCCATGTCGACACGATGGACCGCCACTTGAGTTGGCTGTAAGGTAAGCCCTCCTCGAGGCGGGCGACGCTGAGCAGCGCGCTCGGTGCCGTGTCCTTGCTGGACGAGAGCATGGCCCACTTGCCGCAGGTCGTAATCGAGATGCCAAACATCCACGACGGATTGGCAGGGTCCTTGTGGACGAGCTCGTCGGTGGCCTGGGGCGTCCCGAGGCGGTGATAGTAGATCTCGGGATCCTTGTCGGCCGCCGTCACTGTGCCAAGATCGGCGCCCTCGCCAGACGCGACGGGGAAGCGCTGGTAGAAGAAGCCGAGGTCGTCATGCGTCCACGTGATGCTTGAAAACTTGACAAACTCGACGACCTCGTCCTTGAGTTTCAGAGAGTCCTCGATGCCCTCGAACGCGCCCTCGGTCGACCGAACGTAGACCGTGGACCAGTCTGAGCCCTGGCTCGCGCAAGCCGGCAGGAAGAGGCGAAGGGAGGTATAATTCAGCCGGGCCGTCGAGAATCTCGCAAGGGACGCCGCGTAGACTGACCGACTTGCTCAAGCCATAAGCCCAGAGCTTGCCACTCTCGCTGAAGGACGACGTCGCCAGCGAGACTGTACCGTCCTCGGACAGGAGATTCGGGTCAAAGAAGAGCTCGCCGGGCGGGCCGTCCCTACGGTAGTCGTCAAAGTCTTTGTAGGGGATGCGCCGCAGCTGGTACTGCTGCAGCAGACCTGGGTTGTAAGACACGTAGACAAAGTCGGCGGACGTGCCCTCCTCGCCTTTGCGGACGGGGGCCGACACCTTGGCGTAGTCCCAGTTGGCCGTCAGCGCCTTGCGGAACTCCTCGCGACCAGGAGCGGCCTCCAGCTCAGTCTGGGTGAAGGACGCCTGCGAGTCGACCCAAGCCTGGGTTTCTTTGCTGTCGGGGTCTTCGAGCCAGTGGTAGGCTGGTCCGTCGCACACAGGAATAGGGACGGCTCATCAGCCCTCTCAAGAGAGCAAGTCGCGGCGGAGGTGGGCCACGGAGCTGGGGGCGCTACTCACGATCCTTCACTTCGACCTTGCCGTCCTGCTCCGACTGGAACACGAGGACCTTGTCCTCGTCCCTACGCGTTGATGGGTAGACTAATGGCGTGCTCATGCGGGCTGGCGAGCTGGAGAAAGAGCGGATGAAAGACGAGCTGCGAGTAAGATGGCGGCCGGTCGAGCGAAGGAGGGCGTTCAGGCTCATCCAGTCTGCTGCTGGCCAGCCGGAGAGGGCGATCAGGACGGCCACCCCAGCGACGAGCAGCTTGAACAACATGCGGAGATCCCACCTGGCGCTGGAGGACAAGATCTGGGGATTGCGTCCGGTGGAAAGCGGCAAGACGGAGTGAAGGTCAGACGGGTGGGTGAGCGGGAGCTGGGGCTGAGAGGCGAGCTGACTGCGAGCTGGCTCGCTGGCCTGGCGACGCCGCTCGTTGGGCGGCCTTCAGCCGACGGCTACGTGGGAAGCTTAGGTCAAAGCATCGAAGCGCAAAGAGCTGTGACCGACTACGTCTCCCACCTCCCCTTCTGCCCGACCAGTCACTCTGCTGCTCAGCTGCGAGTGAGGTGGCAGTGCTCAAAAGGAGGCCAGAGGGCGACCCGGCCGCCGAAGCTGCTGCGCGCCGCCCATGGTCGGTTCCGAATCCACGCTCGGCGAGGTCCTGCGCTGTCCACGCTCACGCTCGCTTGCTCCCTGGCCTGCAACGACCATCGTCCCCCTTCTCTCAACAGGAAGAATGTCCTCTCGCCTTCTTGGCTTCAGCGAGCGGTACAGCTTGACGAGGTACGGTCCGCGCGCCTGCCTCCTCAGTCGCGACCTCTCATGCTGATCCCCTCTCCCTTACTTCCTTCGAGCAGGTCGCTCGTCGGCGCTCAGCCCGCTCCCTTTCTCGCCGCCGTCCTGAGCTCACCTGCTGGCTACGACCTCTCGAAGCTGGATCGACTCGTCATTTCCGTCGTCCCTGGCCTAGCCACGGCCCATCCGATCCTCTTTGGCACGATTGCGGACCCTCGCTCGCGGACGCCAGAGCTGGCGTGGCTCGCGCAGATCCGGACGACCGACGCGACCCAGCGCCTGGCGGCCGATCAGGTGGACCCAGCCTTAGAGGAGGCGATGCAGATCCAGCTTAACGTAGAAGCCGAAAGCAGACCGCTGTGGCGCATATTCTACGCCGTCCTGGCTTCCGGCGACCTCCTCATCGGCTTCGTCGGGCACCATGCGCTCTTCGACGGTTCGGCCGTCCTCGCCGTCGGGCGCACGCTCGTCGCAAGCCTCGGCCAAGGACGCCTCGACGGCCCAGCTCCCATCGAGGTCCTCCTGCCGACGTCGCCCGCGCCAGAGCTGCACCCGGCGCTCGAGTCGGTCGTCGCCGTGGCCCCGTCGACGCTGTCGCTCCTCCGCACTATCGCCAACGAGCTCGTGGTCCCACGCCTGCCCGCGCTCGTGCGGTCTTATCTGCCGACGCCGACGACCAAGTGGACTGGCTCAAGCGACGTGGCTCATCCCCGTCGAAAGCATCATCGCACGCTCCCCGTCTCGCCGGAACGGGTCCAGGCGCTCCTCGTCGCCTGTCGCGCGCACGGCGTGTCGATCACGTCGTTCCTGCACGCCGCCATAGCATCGGTCCTCCGGCCGCTCGCGCAGGGCCTGCCGTTCGACTCACTCACTAACGTCGACGCCCGCAAGCTGTTCGTTTCCGAGACGGTCCCCGCGGGCGCCGGCACGTACGTCGGCGTCGTCTACTCGACCGTGCCCGCTTTGTCGGAGCAGACCGTGTGGGACAAGGCGCGTGTCCATCACGCGCACATGCGGACGCCTACTGCCTTGCGCGACTCGGTCAAGGACTGGGGCATGCTCGCTTACGTTCCCGACAAGCCCAACGAAGGCTGGGAAGACTTTTTCCGGGCCAAGCTCGCCGCGCCCAAGACGGCTGCGTTCGAGCTGTCCAACCTCGGCCGGGCGACGTTTAGCGCTGCGCCGGTCGATGACGAGGGCTGGCGACTCCAGCGCGCCATCTTCTCGCAGACGCCGCTGCCGCTGTCGGCCGTCGCCGTCTTCTCGGTCCTCAGCTGCGAGACAGGGATGGAGGTCGCGGTCGGATGGGAGGACGGTGTGGCTGATGTGGGGTCTGTACTCCCCAGCCTCGAAGCGCTGCTGGCGACGGCGAAGTGAAGCTCACCCCATAGATGTCATCGTTCTCTCTTGTGTCCGATCATTGCACAAAAGCCAGCAGCATCGATAACAGGGTCGAAAAAGTCGTGACATCATCCACAAGCGAGGGCAGAGCATTCGTTAAACAGAGATCGTGCGCCAGACGTTGAAGCCGCCACCGCCGGTCGAACACAGCGCGCCGGGTATTTGCGGTAGGAACGCCACCTCCTTGCAGTCCTCCTGGTGGTGCTCGAACAGCAGCTGCGGCGGCACCTCGACGTCGCCTATGGGCTCAGCCACCTCATCGTCGTCTTGCTCGACCGACAGGTCCCACAGCGTGACGGTGCCCTCGGCGGCAGCGGCCGTGAAGACGGACGACTCGGTCGGGTGCCACGAGACGGAGGTTATCGGCGACGAATGCCAGTCGAAGCTCGCGACGGGCGTCGGCGCCGGACCATTACCGCTGTCGACACAGGCGGGAGAAGGAGCAAGAGTCAGGGGAAGATCGGAAGAACGCAAAGACCAGCAGTCAGGAAGGATGAGGGACGCACGCCTTGAAGTTTCGCAGGTCCCAGACCTTGATGGCGCCTTCGTCGCCACCGCTGACGAGCAGGTACTCGGCCCCGGCCTTGTTCCAACTGATGACGTTGACATCGCTGTCATGCGCGCCCTCGACGCCGACGGCGTGCTTGCGACCCTTCTGGCGGACGTCCCACACCTTGATGCTCCGGTCGGCCGAGCACGACGCAAAGACGGTCCGCTCGGACGGCGACCACTGGAGGTCCTCGACCGACGAAGTGTGCGATGCAAACGGCTGGGCCGACGTCGTGAAACCTGACTGAGTCGACGTCGTCAAGTAGATCTTGGACGCGATGTCACCCGATAGCAGGCGCAGACCCTCGCCGCTGCCGCCGCCCGCCCAGTCGAGCGCGTAGCCCTCGTTCCGGCCGTGGTTGTTGACTGTGTAGACGGGCTGGTTGACGGCGTCGCGGTTGATCATGTAGCCAGGCACGTCGAGCGACTCGATCAGCGGCCGGACGTCGAAGATGTGGACCTTGCCTGTCTCGGAGAAGGTGGCGGTGTGATAGGGCGTGTCGACCGGCGGCAGAGCCGACGACGACGGGAAGGGCTGCGCGCGGACCCGGTTGACGGTGCCGACGTGCGGGATCGAGCGGTACTCGAGGTAGGCGTCGTCGTCGACGTCCGAGTCAGCATCCGAATCGGCGTCAGACAGGTCTGTGAATCAGCGGAAGGGAAAGGTCAGCGGCCGATGACTTGACAGGGGTTGCGCAGCCGGACAGAGCAGCGATAGCTGCAGGAGAGCCTCGTCAGACGCACCGTCGTCGAACTGGGTGCGGTGCATGCCTCCCATCTTCATGATAAGGAGCTCATTTGCATTGGCCGTGTCGGCTTGGGTGCCGGTGGCCACGTAGGCCGTGTGCGGGAACTTGCGGCGCTCGTCGCCGAGCGAGTCCTACAGGATGGCGCAGCAGGAGAGACGAGGCAGAGCGACTGGGTCAGCCACTGCAGTACTCTAAATGTCCAGAGACAGCGCTCAAGAACAAGAGGGAGCGAGGTGAGACGCACACGCAGGACGTCGAACGACAAGCACGGCCACTGGACGTTCATCTGGTGCAGCATCTCGTAGACGCTCTGGTCGGGCTCAAGCACCTCGTCCTTCTCAAGCGGGCGTGAAGTCCGGGCCATGTACGTCTCGGGCTCGGGCTCGGGCTGGTCCTCGTCCTCAGGCGGCTGGTCGACGTGCATGCCTGCAGCAGAGACGAGCGAGCGAGGAAGGTGTCAGCTCTGGGTTCGGGCCCAGCTCGCGCTGAGGTCATAGCGGCCGGCGCGCCAGTGGCGAGCTCCCGCAAAGCAATGTCGGGCCAGGGCAGCGAGGCAGCCGGCTCAAGATGAGGATAGACGCACTGTCCTCGTCGCCGTCGAAGTCGGAAGAGTCGGCCTCCGAGACGACCTCGTCGCCCTCGCTGTCGCCGTCGTCGTCCTCGACGCCGCCGTCCTCGAACTCGCCCATGCTGCCGACGTCGGCGCCGGCGTCCGCCGCCCGCGTGGGCTGCTCACCGACCGCCGCCGCCTTTGCCGCGGGAGTTTCGAGGGGTCCGGGGGAAGAGCGTCGCTTGCCTGGCTTGCCCATACTGTAGGCTGCGTCGTGAGTGGGAAGGGTTGGGGAGAAGGGAAGGGAAGGAGAGCGATGATGGCGAGAGGTCGGGTCGGTCCCAAATTTTTGGGCGTGAGCTCTGGGCTGAGCCTGGCTGAGCAGCGGCGGAGTCCTGCGCGCGCGAGTCGTTGCTGTCGCTCTGGCGGAGGGACGGGCCCAACTTTTCGAATGGCTCGGCGAGCTGGAGCTACCCTTCAACCTCTCCCCACCTTTGCCATGTCGTCCCCCGAACCCCTCAGGTACGTTCTGGCTCGCGCTTCGATCTTGTCTGCTTCCCTCGGGCTGTGGTTGACCAGTCGTACCGGTCCTGTCTCGCGGTGATCGGCAGGTGCGCGCCGGCTTCCCTCCGAGCGGTTGAGCTCTTGCTCTTACTGGGCTGAGAGAAGGCTGGGTTGCTCGCCGCACAACCACGCAGACATCTGACCCGAGCTCGCTACACCTCTGATGCTGTCTCGCTGCGACAGGATCCTGCTTCTCGGCGCCGGTGGCCGTGAGCACGCCCTCTCGTGGAAGCTCGCCCAGTCGCCGCTCGTCGAGAAGGTCTTCGTCGCCCCCGGCAACGGAGGCACGGCCTCGTCGCCCAAGGTCGAGAACGTCGCCGTCAAGTACGGCAAGGACTTCACCGACATTCTCGCCTGGGCCAAGGAGAACAAGGTAAGTATTGCCAGGTCGAAGAGTCCGACGTGCTGGGAAGGCCGCTGACCTCCAACCCAATGCGACGCGGCGCGCGCTCTTCCTGTGCAGGTCAACTTCTGCGTTCCCGGACCCGAGCAGCCGCTTGTCGACGGCGTCGAGGGCTTCTTCCGCCGAGGTGCGCATTCTGCTTCAGACTCAAAGGCACTTCGGAGTCAACTCGGGCGCGGGCTGATCACCGAAGCTCAACCTGATCTGCTGCAGCCGGTATCCCTACCTTTGGCCCGACGCCGCTCGCGGCCCAGATGGAGGGCTCCAAGGCCTTTTCTAAGGACTTCATGGCGCGCCACAACATCCCGACGGCCGCGTTCCGCACGTTCAAGTCGTCCGAGTACGACGAGGCTATCAAGTATGCCAAGGGCTGCGAGCGCGTCGTCCTCAAGGCGAGTGGCCTCGCCGCCGGCAAGGGCGTCCTGATCCCCGAGACGTGGGAGGAGACCGAGCAGGGCCTGAAGGACGTCCTCGTCGACCGCGTCTTTGGCGACGCCGGTGCGTGTCGCTTCCGCCGCCCTCCTCGCGATCTCTACCTTTTTCTGACACCGTCAGCGCTCACGCCTGCCTGCAGGTGACGAGGTCGTCGTCGAGGAGTTCATGACCGGCCCTGAGCTGTCGATCCTCGCCTTCTCGGACGGCTACACCATCCGAGCCCTCCCTGGCGCGCAGGACCACAAGCGCATCGGCGACGGCGACCAGGGACCCAACACGGGCGGCATGGGCGCCTACTGCCCGGCGCCCGTCGCGACGCCGGAGATCCTGGCCGAGATCCAGACGCAGCTCGAGCAAACCATCTCTGGCATGCGCACGGACGGCTACCCGTTCGTCGGCCTTCTGTTCACCGGCTTCATGCTCACTCCCAACGGCGTCAAGGTGCTCGAGTACAACGTTCGCTTCGGCGACCCCGAGACCGAGGCCCTCATGCTCCTGCTCGACCCCAAGACGGACCTGTCCGAGATCATGCTCGTGCGCCCGCGTTCCAGTGGCTGCGCTGTCGTTTGTCTGCGAGGCCGAGCTGACCCTCAGCTTCCTTTTCGCACCTCGACAGGCATGTGTTGAGCGTCGCCTCGACTCGGTCGAGCTCAGCTACCGAGAGGGCTACGCCATCTCGGTCGTCCTCGCTTCGGGCGGCTACCCCGGCTCGTACAAGACTGGCATCCCCATCACCATCGGCTCGCTTCCGGAGGACGTCTACGCCTTCCACGCCGGCACGGCGTCTAAGGACGGCCAGGTCGTCACCGCCGGCGGCCGTGTCATCGCCGTCGCCGC
Organism: Cystofilobasidium bisporidii; assembly: GCA_014825535.1. Classification (NCBI taxonomy): domain Eukaryota; kingdom Fungi; phylum Basidiomycota; class Tremellomycetes; order Cystofilobasidiales; family Cystofilobasidiaceae; genus Cystofilobasidium; species Cystofilobasidium bisporidii. Next base: position 25,290 of record MVAK01000047.1, on the reverse strand, counting down.
CTTCGGCGAGACGCTCCGCGCCGCCGTCGACAAGGCCTACGAGGGTGTCAAGCAGATCTCCTTCGACGGCATGACCTTCCGCAAGGACATCGCCTACCGCGCCTTTGCCGCCGCCGACAGCAAGTCCAAGGGCCTGACCTACGCCTCGGCCGGTGTCGACGTTGACGCCGGTAACGCGCTCGTCGAGGCCATCAAGCCTGCCGTCAAGGCCACGCGCCGCGCGGGCGCCGACGGCGTCATCGGCGGCTTCGGCGGCGCCTTTGACCTGAAGGAGGCTGGATTCCGGGACCCTGTTCTCGTTTCGGGCACCGACGGCGTCGGCACCAAGCTCAAGGTCGCGCTTGACTGCAACATCCACGACACCGTCGGTGAGTCTCGACCCGAAGCTTTTGCTCGACTTCTTTCGTCTCCCCGCATCTCTGTGACTGACTTCAGCCGCTCATACTCTCTAGGCATCGACCTCGTTGCCATGTCGGTCAACGACCTCATCGTTCAGGGCGCCGAGCCCCTTTACTTCCTCGACTACTTCGCGTGCAGCAAGCTCGAGGTTGAGACGGCCGCGACCGTCGTCAAGGGCATCGCCGCCGGCTGCCTCGACGCCGGCTGCGCCCTCATCGGCGGCGAGACGGCCGAGATGCCCGGCATGTACCACGGCGAGGACTACGACCTCGCCGGCTTTGCCGTCGGCGCGGTCGAGCGCCACCTAATGCTGCCGACGCCCGACATCCAGCCCGGCGACGTCCTGCTCGGCCTGCCGTCCTCAGGCGTCCACTCGAACGGCTTCTCGCTCGTCCGCAAGGTCTGCGCCCGGTCCGGCCTGACGTACGAGTCCCCCTGCCCGTGGGCGCCGGCGCAGAAGCTCGGCGAGAACCTGCTCACGCCGACGACGATCTACATCAAGCAGCTCCTGCCCGGCATCCGCGAGGGCCTGTTCAAGGGCATGTCGCACATCACCGGCGGCGGCTTTACCGAGAACATCCCGCGTGTCCTACCTAAGGGCACCGGCTGCACCGTCGACGCCGCCGCGTGGCCGCTCCCGCCCGTGTTCAAGTGGCTCGCGACCGTTGGCCAGATCGAGCCGCTCGAGATGGCGCGCACGTTCAACAACGGCATCGGCATGGTCATCATCGTGTCCGAGGCCAAGGCCCAGGCCGCCGTCGACAGCATAAAGGCCGCCGGGTCCGACGTCTTTGTCGTCGGCAAGGTTACCGACACTGAGGGCGTCGTCATGCAGAACCTCGAGGCCTGGTCGAGCTGAGCGACGGGCGTAGAAGAGAAAATGGTAGTTGGGCTGTGCTTGCGTTTCTGTTGTGTTTATTTTTTTCCATCCTCCTTCCTTGCGATCCTTCAATGTCCTCAATGCTGCTTCCCGTTCTACTCAAGTAGTCCGTTATGACCGCAGGCTAGTCACCACCTTCTGTTCGTTGCATCTCTACTCGAGGTCCATCGCGTCCTCCTCTGCCAGCTGCTCGGCGGCGCCGATGCGATACGGCGTCGCGAACTTGGGGAACATGCGCTTGTACCTGCGGAGGACAGAGGCGCAAGAACGAGGGGTCAGCGATGTGAAGCCGAGGCAAAGGCGGAACGAGGCGTAGGGTAGACGCACAGCGACATGCAGACGACGTCGAGCGCCTTGAGCGGCTTGTCGAAGTGCGCCTTGAACTGGCCGTGCGTGCCGAGCGGCTCTGAAATGTGCCCGACCGCGCCCCATTTGGTGACGAGTTGGACCGGGGCAAAGTAGCGGACTGAGAGAGGAGCGACGATTTGGGGGGCACACGTCAGGCTCGTTCACCAAAGGAGCAAAGGAAAGAGGGCGCAGCGCACCATCGTCCGCGTTGAAGAACATGAGCGAGACCGTGACCGTCTTCTTGTGGATTTTGACCGGGTGGCCCGTCAGGATGACGCGCTTGGCGTTGATGCGCGTCGTGTCGGCGTTGAAAAAGCTGCCGGACGCGACGAGGATCGGCTCCTGGGCGTCGTCGGTCTCGCGCAGGAGCAGGCACGGCTGCTTGCCAAATACGATCGGGCCGTACACGGTCGCGACGGTCGCCGCGCCCGGTCGAAGGTAGCGCTCCGACTTGTGGACGTTGTTGGCTCCTTTGCCACCGCCACGCACGTGCTGCGAGTAGATCGGGTTGATGCGGTACCGGCGCGGGCCGACGCACAGCACGAGCGGGTCCTTGGACTTGACGGGCTCGTCGTACTCGGTGTTGCGCTGGACGACAAAGTTGAGGACCGACTGCTTGTGCTCGTGCTCAAACAGGCCGAACAGGAAGAACGGCGCGCGCGGGTTGTGTTCGTCGAACACCTCGCGGGGGACGTCCTTGATGTGGACCTCGACGTGCGTGCCGACCTGCGGATAGAAAGACGAGAGCGTCAGTCTCAGTCGCCCGAGCAGGGAGTTTGGGGTCATGGCGGGGATGAAGTCGGGTCGGGCGCACCTCGACACCCTCCTCTTGAGCCTCCTTCATGACCTTGCGGCCGGTGATCTCATAGTTGCGGAAGCCAAAGATCTTGGCGTAGTCGACCGGCAGGTTCTCGTACGGGTCCCACGGGCTGGTGCGGAAGCTGCGCAGGCCACGGAAGCGTTGGAAGCGGACGGCGGCCGGGATGTGCATCGGCGTGTCGATCTCGTCGGGGAACTGCTGGTCCTCGCGGTCGTCGCTCTCGCGCGAGCGCTTGTACTCGGCCAGGCTGCAGAACGAGGGCAGAAGGCGGGGCGGCGTCAGTCTCGTGACCTCGTCAACGGGCGGCAGACTGAGCAACGAAAGGCGCGCACCGGGCCTGTTCATCGGCCTCGTCGCGGTCAGTGAATCGTACGCTGGCCGTGTCACCCCGGCGCGACTCAACCTCGACCTGCTCGGTGTCGTCCTGGCCGTCGAGGCCGTCCATGCCGTCGACGTCGTCGCGGGCCTGCAGGCGCTCGTCCTCCTCCTCGTCGTCCATCTCGCTGTCCTCGTCCGAGCCATCCTCCTCGTCCTCATCGTCCTCGTCGTCGGACCCGATCCACGCGGCCTGGTACGCAGAAGTGCCCTTGGGCACCTTGCGGATCGACCGCGGCGTTGTCCCGCTGCGCGCGTGGGGCAGCGCCGGCGGGCCCATCGAGCCGTCCCCGCGGGGCGCGCCGGCCATGTCCTCCTCGGTCGGCCACGTCTGTTCGTTCTCCATAAAGTCGGGCTCGTTGAGCTCGTCGAGCGTATCGGCCGTTTCGGGGTTGAACGTCGACAGGACGGCGGGCTCGGCGTCGGCTGCCATGTTGTTGCCGCGGGCCGAGGCAGAGGGGATCGGGGCAGAGATGATCTGTGCGCAGATGCGCAGCAGGCGAGAGGGAAGGCGGCGGCAAGGCTTCAGCTCGGCACGATGGGTGGCAGGATATCGAGAGGCGCAAGGCGACGTACCTTCTCGACCTGGAAGTCGCCAACGTTAGGCAGGTGGACCAAGCGCTCGGTGCTAAGCCGACCACCGCGGACGTAACCCTTGACGATGAGGCTGCCCTTGCCGTCCTGACCCTCGACCCAGCCGAGCGGGCCCTCCTGGACGAGCCAGGCCCGTCCTTCGCGCCAGCTGACGCTCTTCGGCAGACCCTCGCACAGCGCGCGTACGCACACAGCCGCGTCGTTGCGCGTCGACGTTGCGTACACCTTGAGCAGCGACGGGAAGAAGTAGGTCAAGAACGAGTGGAGCGACTTGAGCGTCGCCTGCGGGGGTGACACGGGCGTCGGCTCTGGGTTGGGCGACTGCGGGCAAAGGGTGGGGGGAGTCGTCTGTCAGCGCCTCTACGGAAGGGAGCGACGGCGACACGGCGGACGGCGACGCACCTGGACGACCGAGATGACCTCGGGCACACCCTGAGATTGAAGCGAGCGCAGGAGGGTCTCCCCCCACGGGCTGACATCCGTCTCGTCCGACAGGAGGAACAGAACGTAGTCGGCCGCCTTGGCGGCATCGAGGATGGCGTAGAACTCGCGCTTGGGCGGGAACAGGAACTGAAGCGACGTCTTGAAGCGCGAGGCGCTGCAAGCGAGTGAGCGGGAGGCGGGCGGTGCTCAGCGAACAGAGGGAGCCGAGAGATACGACGTTGAAGTGGCTGAGACGTACTCGACGTTGACGACAGGCTGGTCGTCCGGGACCTCATCGTCGCCGAGCGCAGCACACAGCTCGCGCACGCACCGCCTGCCGTCGAGGCCGTCGCCGAGCTCGACGACGCACACGACGCGCGGCACGCCGGACCGGCCCTGGAACAAACGCTGATCGCGCACGAGCTGGGCCCGCTTCTGAGCCTGCAGCTGCTTGGTCGTGTTGCGCCGAGCGTTCTTGCTCTCAGAGGCCGAGTGCTGGTGGGACGAGCGCGAGCGCGAGCTCGACGACGACGGGCCAGAGCCGGGCATGCGACCCTTGGCCTTCTCCTTGAGCGCTGACTTGCTCGCGTGGCGGCCCTTGAACGGCTTGTTGGGCTTGACGTTGGTGCGGTGGGTCGTGGGCATGGTGGGCCAAAGGTTCAAGTGGGTGCAGGGCCTCGAGTAGGCTGAACGGGAATGCTGGACTGGGTGCGCCCTTGGACGTCTGCGGAGGTGGCTGGCGAGGCAAGGATGAAGCTACGACGTCAGGAAGGACCGCGGGAAGCAAGGCGACACAGACCTCTAGCAGCTTGTGAGCCGCACGGACTGACTGACCTGTTGAGACTTGAGCCAAGGTGAACAGGGACGGGGCGAGAAAGTCCAGGCAGGCGCGGCGGGCGAGAGCCGACTGGGCAGGTTCCTCCAAATCCTCCGTCACGCCCGGACAGGCGTAACCCGACATAACCTTCCTCAGCCCGCTCGCTCGCCTGTCAACCTTGCTTGCCCCTCTCACCCGCCCCTCCCGCACCCTCATCAAGCATGCCCTTCTACGAGCTCGTCGCCATCGCCTCCCACTATGACAAATACGTCGGTCCTTCTCATCGCATCTCCTCGCTTTCCAGCCTCGTCGACCCGAGTCGCTGAACCTTCGCGCGCCCGCCCTGTCCGTCCAGAAACCGATCCGGGACCTCGTCCGGTCGACAGCGCTGCACATCATGGAGCACGGCGGCGAGGTGCGCTCCATCAAGTCCTGGGGTACGCTGCCCCTGCCTGAAAAGATGCGACGGCACAAGGTCGTGCACTCGTTTGGCGAGTCAGTCCGCTCCGTTTCCTGCCTCTTGCGCGGTGGACAGGCTGCCCCGTCGCTGGACGATTGAGCTGGCTCAGACGCTGACCGTCTGTCGGCTGCTTCCAACGTCGCATCAGCTACTACGTGATGCAATTTGACTGCTCGCCAGTGACGCTTAAGGCGCTCGACGTGGCGTACTCGGCCGACCCCCGAGTTATCCGGTGGACGAACATCAAGCTCGGCGAGAAGTGCGTCGCCTCCATCGGCTGCCTTGCCGTCGTCATGCCCGGTGTTGCTCTGCGCTGATCCTCCCCGTTCCGGCGAACGCGCTCGTACCTTGCTCGCTCGCCCTTGCTCGCCCCAGGGTTCGGGAGCTGACGGCGAATCCGCACCGGACGACCGGCTGGGGTTCCAACCAGCTCGACCCGCGTTACCCGCGCGTTCAGGCGCTCAACGACAACCCCCTGAGGGCCGCGGCCGAGGCTGCCTTTTCGCGCGCGCCGACCCCATCGGGTGAGGAGGACATGTTTGAGTCGATGGAGGCGAGCTACGGCGGCAGTGCGCGTCGGGGGGCGCCGCCGGTCGGAGGGCTTGGAGGGGCCGGCCGCCCCCAGGCGCCGGTGGGCTCTGGCTCAGGCCTCGCAGGGGGTAGCGGGAGCAGCAGCAGCTCGTCGGGCGGGGCGGCACCAGCGCCATGAGGTTCACATTGCATGGAGTGAAATTTGATCTCCGTGCCGCCGGCATTGCAAGGGGCCAGCTTTCCAAGTGACATTCAAGACCTCCCGTCGCGAGTCTGCGCTGCCTCGCCCGCCGGCAACCCGCTCTCTGCGTCCCGCTGCGCCCGCTCGAGCTTGCGCAGCCGCTGCCGCTCGCGGTACTCGACCCGCTTGAAGTGGTACGGCAGCATGCGGACAAACAGCTCGGGCGTCGGCGACTCGCGCGCCATCGCCTCGGCCGCCGCCGTGCGTCGGCGCGCGAGCGTGACGCGAGCTTGGAAGTCGGGGTCTACAGAAACGGCGCGGGTGGGGGTGGTGCAAACGAGGAGCTCGTCGTCAGTACAGAGGGAGGGGAAGGCGGGCAAAGGCAAAGGCGAGCAAGTCGGACAGCCAAGGGTCCAACGCACCTTCTGCGACCTGTCGCAGCAGCGCGTCGTGCGGGTTGGCCTTTGCAAGCTTGTGCAGGGTGATCACATCAGTCGCCTGGCAGAGCCGCTGCTCGCGCCGGGCCATCATCATGCTGATCCGGTGCGGCTGAGGCTTCATCAACGGGAACGGACCTGTCCGACGGAATGGAAGTCAGAGCCAGCTCGAGGACGACGGACAAGGAAGCCGAGGGCGGCGAGCGGGAGATCGAGCGGCAAGCCGACGAGCTCGAGCGACGTACGGTTGAGCTTGGACGCGTGGACCAGATGGCCCGTCAGGATGCCCCGCGTTTCGTTGCCCGTCCGGATGGGTCCGCCCGTGTGCCGCTGTCGGGCGGGTTGGCCGTCAGCGAGATCAGCGTCGAGCGGCGAAGACTCTGAATCAAAGTCGGGGCGGAGAAGAAGAGAAGCGGCGCGCACCAGACGGAACCCGGCCAGCTTGTCCCACTGTCGGTCCTGCTTGTCATAGTAAGCCTTCAGTCGGCTGAGGACGCGCTCGAGCTTGGGTGGGTCTCGCAGCGACTCGAGCAGCTGGAAGGTTGCATGGCGAGCGTGACCGGCATAGTCAGCGGGGGTGTCACGCGCGCGAAGCTTGAGTCGCAAGGGGCCCGGGGGGGGGGGGGGGGACGGAACGCACCTCGTACCCGCGTCGAACGCTGGCCGCCGCGAGGCCGACGTCGTCCGTCGTGCGCTTCTCGCGGAACTCGGCCCAGACCCAGCGTCGGAGGTCGGCCCTGCCCGGCTGCGAGGCCTCGCGCCACAGGTCGCGGTACAAGCCCCAAAGGGTCGGCAGCCGGTGAGCCGGGTCGAGCGCCCAGGGCTGCGTCGGCGGCGGTCGCGGTCGGCGTTCGGGCGGGGTCCACTTCAGGCGGTCGGTCGTCAACGTCGAGAGCCCTGCCACAGGGCGAGGAGCGCTGGGCGTTGGCAGTGCGAGAGGCGTTGGCGAGGGTGCCGACGGCACCGCAGGTGCGAGAGCCATGCGGGCGCGATACAGTGCGTCGGGGAGGAAGCTGTAGGACGACGGGCGCTCGCCCACGCTGGAGCTGCCGCTGCTCTTGGCAGGACCCTGAGTTCGGATGCGACTTGTGCGAATCCGGCGCTGGACCGGCCGACTGCCAGGCGCGGCGATGCGGTGCGACATGGCCGGTAAGAGGAAGGCAGCTGCGACTGGCGTGGGCTGAGGTTCGAGGGGGCGGTTGCGACGGGCTGCCAGGGAGGTTTAGCCCAAAAGGCCAGGAGGACTCTGGGCAACACGACAGGGATCGCGAGACAGCCAGAAGCGTTGATGTCAAGGTGCGAGCAAGTCGCAGGAGGCAGTGAGGAGCGGAGTCGTGGTTGGCGGGGAGGCAACGGGCTGCGCTTAAGCGCGACACACGCCCCTTGCTCGGCGAGCAAGGGGCGTGCTTGCGCAAACGAGATTTCCGCCCGGCTATCGACCACGACCTCCCCATCCCACGCCACCTCCAAGATCGTGTCCCCAACTCATCCCCGAAGATCAAGACTGCAACCAGAAGAAAGCTGAGAAGCAGAGCTCCGCGTCAGTCCCATTTTCGAAGCTCTGTGACGCGATGCTTGGCATATGTTGACCTTGCGGCCGCCCCCTCCCGACGTCAGCTCCCCTCTCACCTCGCGTTCCGCCCCATCCTCCTGCCCTCACGCCCTTCCATCGATGCCCGGCGTCCCCCGGCCGCCTTCCCGGGCAACCAAGGCAGCTGCCGCCCAAGCAGCGCGGGTTCGGCCGGGTTTGCTCGCCATCATCAAACGCATGGCTGAAGGGGGGAGGAAGAGCGAGGCTGAGAGAGACGAGTTGGAGATGGGTGGCGGCTCGCTGGGAGAGGTGCGACAGAAGGCCCAGCTGACGGGCGCTCGACACAAGAAAATGAGCGAGCAACCTACACTAGTCGAAAGCTGAGCTTCTTGTGAGCACGTTGGGCGCAGCTGCGAGTCTCTAAGTGAAGATGGGGCCATGATATTGAGCAAGGCGTGAGGAGGGCCGGTCGTGGTCGATAGCCGGGCGAAATCGAGCGAGATTGCGGCAAGCCCCTCGGCGACGCGCCTCGCCCAAGCCTGGGGGCTTGTGTCGAGCTTAGCTGCGCTGCTCGTCGAAGGACGCGCTGATCTTTGCAGTGGCAGCCGACGTTCGGTTTCGACTCGCGCCGCCGGGCGCATGTCAAGCGACGGAGCGTCATGAGCAGAAGACAAGGAAGAAGGAAGGGTAGCACCGATTACGGTCGAATGAATTGGGGAGCGAACCGCGGCGTGAGGGGGACGAGTATTGGGCAAGGAGGCACAGGGAGGGCCGGAAGAGATAGCGTCATGGTCAAGTACTGCTGCTGGCGGCGCGAGGGGCTGCGTGCGTGAAGGAGCTGGTGTTGAGAGCGTCGCTCCAACTGAGGGCTGTTCCGTCGTCTAAGGAGGCTCGAAGGCAAGGAGAAGGACGACTGCGAGACGGGCGGCGTAGGAGACGAGGGTGTTGGGGGGAGGGGGGGGCGGGGAGAAGAGAAAGTACACGGGACATCGAAGAGAGCTCGCTGGGACGGGGGGGCAAGGAAGGAATGAGAGTGGTGTCGGGCAAGGGCGGGCAAGGAAGCGACGGGAAGGAAAGGTTTGAGGACCGAGCCGCCCGGATCTACTGGACGCGTCCCTAACCGGCCGACCCTTGCCAGGCCCAAGGAGGGCCCCCGAGGTGGTCGTGAAAGAGGCAGGAGACGGGTAGGGAACATCGAAGGTGAGAGAGAGAAGCTCGGGAACCCGGAGGGACGAAGGGTAATGGGAGGGGTGAGGGCGGCGTGGGAAGTCGGAAGCGAGGCGGGGCCAGATCTGGCCGTGGCGCGCTCTAGAGAATGGTGCAGCCCTTCCTGAGGACGCGCAAGCGCAAGGAGAAGCCCGGGTCAGCCGGAGGTAATCACAGACGGTCCCGGATGTCGGAAAGAGGAGCAGGGACGCACTTCTTCTTGACCACGGGCGGCTCGAGCGCGGCGACGATGGCCTCGTCAAAGACGTTCTTGAGGCCCTTCTGCGTCAGGGCCGAGCACTCGACGTACTTGACGGCGCCGAGCTCGCGCGCGAGCTTCTCGCCCGCGTCGTGCTGGACAGGCCGCTGCTTCTGCTTTGCGAGCTTATCGCAAACGGCAGCGTCCTCTCTGAGATCGACCTGGGTGCCGACAATCAGGCAGGGCACGCCGGGGCAGTGGTGGTGCACCTCTGGGAACCACTTCTCCTTGACGTTCTCAAACGAGGCCGGGCTCGTGACCGAGAAGCACACGAGGAAGACGTCGGTTTGGGGGTACGACAGCGGACGCAGTCGGTCGTAGTCCTCCTGACCTGTGGGCGGGCAATGCCGGACACATGCGGACGTAAGGACCTCGCTCGCATGGCAGGGCGTCCGATGCAGCAGGCAGATGAAAGAAGATTTCTAGACTGACCAGCAGTGTCGAACAGACCGAGGGTGTAGGGGTCCTCTCCAATCATGACGGTGACCGCATCTGGAAGGGCGAGGCGGGCGGGTGGGACCGCGATGATCAGCAAATTGGCGTCCTCACGATCGGGTCGGGCGATAAAAGGCATGGGCAGAGGAAGAGCAACTCACAGTTGTCGAAGACAGTGGGCACATACCTGAAGGGAGGGGAAGAGGGTGTTAGCGGCCAGCACGCCGCATCGCTCAGAGGGTCAGGCGCGCGAAAGGACAGAGACTCACTCGCTAGGGAACTGCGGGCAGACGGCGCGGGGCGAAGGTTGCGGTCGGGCGCGAGGTCAGGGGCAGGCTCGACGGCGCGCGATCGCGAGGTTCGTTGATGGCGCAAGACGTACTTTCTGTAAGGCGGGGGGGAGGGAGGGCGCAAGAGGGTCAGTCTCGAGGTCCCAGCACGCGTGGACGACCAGCTCGAAGCGAGCTAGGCAGTACGTACGTTGGTCGTGTATGATATGAGCAGGCACGTCTGGCAGAAGACGGCACGCGATGAGATGCGAGGGTCAGCGCTCCGTTCGAGTCCTTGCGAAGGGCGCGGCGCGTGCCTTGCCGCGTGGAAAGGGGTGGGGTAGGAGGGGCTTTGCTCACCTTTCCGACGGCTCCGTCACCAACCTGACACCGGAGAAACGGGCAAAGGGTCAGCGACAGCACGAGTTTGACGTCTCGCCCAACGCTGCGGGCTGAGCCGAGAGTGGCTACGCACAACAACCTGCGGGCGAGGTAAAGAGGGGGGTTGCGAGGGGGAGAGGAGGTCAGCGGCCTGTGCTTTGGCGAGCGGCGGCGGAAGGAGAGGCCCGAGGGAGGGACGCACGCATTTGATGGTCTGCATGCTTGCTGGAAGGAGCGCGACCGCGATGACGAGACGACGGACCAGATGCCGACCGCAGAGATGGCAGGAGAGCAGGAGATGAAGGGCAGGGAGAGGTCAGTCGTCGAGCGAAGCAGGGGCGGGCTGAGACAAGGTCGCCCAGCCTAGAGTCGCCAGATTCGGCGGGTCGAGGGGCGAGCCGGGGCAACCTCCCGTCCCCCATTGCGACTTGGCCCATATCGACAGATGCCGCATCGCAGGCTGCACTGACGCGCACGCCTTGGGATGGTTGGGCGGTCGGGTCGAGGAGGGACAGGCGACGACCCTTTGATCGGACGGGGCGTGGTCGAGCCCCTTCCCAATCAATCTCTCCGTCCCCGCGCCTCGCCTCTCACCCAACAACAGCAGGCCGTCTCCCTCTCCCGCCTTCCTTCCGCCCGGTCGACCGCGAGCCAGATCGGACAGCCGTAGACTAGCGGTGCAGGGCTGGACGCACGAGATGAGGTGTCCTGTGGGCTGGAAGGAAGGAAGGGAGGCGTGCAGGGCGAGAGAGTGTGACAGGGAGGGAGGGGAGGGGGGGGGCGAGGCGGCACGAGGGGTCAAGACGCCCGCCGTTTGCTCTGCGCAGCCGACTCGCCCGTGTGCGCCGCGGCAGCTTTGCGGAGTCTGAAATCCGCCCACCGGCCCCGGCCCCTCTAGCTCATCAGCCATCGTCCGGCCAAACGAGCATCGAGCCATCGATAGCCAGGCAAGCAGGGACGGGAAGAAGAGTGCAGGGATACATTGGGACGTTCGGAGAGAGAAGGAGAGGGAGACCGTGCGCGCGAGACTAGATTCAGAGAGGAGGGGACGATGGTGCGCGCCTGCGGAACGGGTCAGGGGGAGGCGGTGACTCTGCGAGTGCGAGCAAAGAGTGAAAGGAAGGTGTGAACGAAGGGTTGCTGGCTAGTGTGCATGAGCTGTCATTGTCCTTTGGCGAGGGAGAGGGGGGCGTGGGTTCGGAAACTTTTGTGTGGTTTCAATCTTTTTATTCGTGGGGAGTGCGAGGGGAGTGGGTAGCGCGAGAGACGAATGGGAAGGCCGGGCGGAACGTTAATCGGCTGGTCGGCCTGCGCGAGCGCGACCGAGCCGAGAGCGGGCGGTGTAGCTTGAGAGGGTCGTTAGGAAGGGTGCGGGAGATCGTCACGAACAGATCTGTGTGGCGGGCATGACAGAGGAGGGTGAGACCAGCTCAAGGGAGGATGGGGAACTGATCACGAGGAAGCCAGTCTGGTCAGCAGATGAACGCACAGGAGGGCAGCCGCGCGCACAAAGGCCGACGTACCTGCTGTCCCTGGCGCCGATGCCAGTCCACCTGCGACTGGGGCATGCCGTTCCCGCCGTTGGTACCGTAGGCGTCATGCTGGGGCGCCGACTGCTGCTGGCGGTGCTGAGGCGTCGTCCGGCCGCTGGCGCTTCCAGTCGAGCGCGCACTTGAGCGCCGGTAGCCGCCGCCGCCGTTGGGCAGGCGACTCTCCTGCCTGGGCGGGCTGGCGAAGGGGTTGAAGGGGTCGCTCGTCGGGGAGAACGTCGGCGACAGCGTGTTGGTCCGGAACTGGTCGAGGTGCGGCCCGCCGACGAGCAACGGCGACAGGTGCGACGGTAGGGGCGACGGTGCCCCCCACGGCCCCGTTCCGTCGGCCGCAATCGTGTTCATGCCCATCATGAGCGACGGGTCGTACATCGGCACCGGCATCCCGTAGGGCGCGTACGACGATGGCGGCGCGAGCTGCTGGTGGTGATTGTAGGCAACGTTGGCGCCGTACGACGTGACCGTCGGCGGCGGCGGCGGGACGAACGGCAGGCCGACGTCCTCGAGCAGGCGCCGATACGACTGCGACGCTGACACGTTCAGCTTCTGCAGGACCCTGACAACGGGCGCGACGAACGCCGGCTTGTCGTCCTCGACCGCGGGCGAGGCGAGGATCTTCTGCACGACCGACACGCCGTGAATTTCTGTAGGAGAGAAAGTCGGAGGGCGACGGGTGGAGCGAGCGTCAGCAGAGTAGACGATCGGTGTGAATCCGCGGCAAAGAGGAACGCACGGTCGCGGAGAACCTCGCTCAGGATTTCGTCGTTGGGCGACAGGAAGAGGCCGTGCAGCATACGGCTCGAGGCTGAGACAGTCAATGCGGCGGTACGTCAACCGACTGAGGTCTGCAGTCAAGAAATCAAAGGCAGCGGCAACGACTCACCCTCTGGGCTCTCGCGCTGGTTGATGATGCGGAGGACCGAAGTGCTGGCCAGTTTGTGCGTGCACAGGTGCGCCAGGTGCGGCTCGAATCGGCTCGCGAGCAGCGTGAACCGCCCGGGCAGCAGCGAAGAATCCTGCAGGGTTCGGTTCAGAGAAGCCGGAGCGATGAGCTGGTGGTCACAGCACGTGCGCACGCAGACGAAAACTCACAAGCAGCCAGGTCACGAGCAGGGCGCCATTGGGCGACGTCGCGAGCGGGATCGAGTTGAGGATGATGTTGACGGCCACCTTGCGCTGTTTCAGGCCGACCAAAAAGATCAGTCAGCCACGGCGACGGTCGAAAGAGACAGTCCAAGAAGGGCGACGTACCCTCTGGCTGCTGCTTGTGCTCGAGCTGTCAAGGCACGTGCGGATGCTGCGAGCGCCGAACCTGCCCTGGGCCACATCTGCGATGGCAATGGCGGGAGGTGGTCAGCTTTGAATTGTGTTTGGGTTGGAACGAGACTGCAGATCGACGTACCCCAGAGCCGAGCAATGATGGCGTTGAAGATAAAGTCGGTCGTTGGGGGACCGAAGCGCAGGCAGACCGAGACTGGACAGGGAAGGCACGTCAGCACGCGGTCAAACCGCAGCGATGTCGCACTGGAGGACGGCGGGCGCACCAACGTAATTGCCGTACTGGTCGAGCAGCAGCGGTGGGACGTAGGGACGCAGGTTCTGGGCGATGATGGCGATCTCCTCGGGCGTGGTCGCGCAGTCGATGATCTGCAGCGGTGCGGTGTCGGCGGGGCGCGGATGAGCATCGGGCGGCCAAGAAACGATGAAAATAGACGACGCACCTTCTGGACTGCCCACGTACCGTTGCGGTGCTTGCCGGCAGAGGCGAGATGAGGTGCGATGCGCTCGAGCAGCATGAGCCGCAGACGTGGGCTGCAGTGCTCATACAGCTTCTGAATGACGGTGTTGCCGACGTCTGCCGAGGGAAGGGAAGTCGATCAGATCAATCGCCAAGATTAGCACAGTGAGCGCTGCTGATGAGCGACTGAGAAAACTCACGGTCGCTCGCCAGCTCAGCGCAGTCGTCCAACAACTCCATGGCGACCTCGTCAAACTCAGCCACTTGGCCGACCGCCATGTCGAGCCGCTTCTTGGTCTCGCGCAGGCTGCTGACGTCGTACCGGCGCGGCAGGCCTGATCGGTCAGGAACATCCGGAACGGTCGAGTAGTACATGGTCGGCTGCGGAAACTCTGCAAGGTCGAGAAGGCACGACGTCAGTATCAGCGGTCAATGTACCACCGTCGTGCTCCGCATCAGAGGGAGGATGGACGAGACGCACCGGCGAGCGCGTGAATGTCGGCCTCGGCGGATGGGTCGCCGGCGCTGATGATGCGCATGATCATCTGCTGCTCGGTCACGGTCGCCGCCCAAGAGACCGGGTCCTTCTGCGCGGCGTCGCGCGTGACGTCGTCAAGTTCACCGGCCTGGACCATGCTCAGGACGAGGTTGCTGCGGTAGTCGTCGAGGGTGCCGCCGAGAACTTGCGCATCTGGGTGGACGTCGGAAGCGCCCTTGATTTGCCGAAGGGCGTGAATCTGGGATTGGATAGGATAGTCGAGCAAGAAGGCAAAGGTAAGTCAAGACAGAGTCAGAGTGAAGGAGGTGACCATGCGCGAGGGCTGGCTCGAGGAACTCACCGATTCGGCGACGGACATGCCGCCGATGCCTGACGCGCCGGACTTTTCGGGCGAGCCGGCCTTGACCGGGACACGGGCGCTGATCGTGATGCGATTGTCAGCATCTCGAGCGACGAAGGCCAGAGCGAGCGGCGCAGCAAGTCGAGAACTCACAAGCCAATGCGAACACCCCCGACCTCGGCGCCGAGCACATCCCGTCCGTTGAGCGTCTTGCGCGCGACGACCGCCGAGTCGATGCGCTCGAAGTTTATCTGTTTCGGTGTAGAAGGCAAGCCATATTTCGTCAGGGAGCGTCAGCCGAGGCGGCGATGTAGATTCGAGAGCAGACAAAGAGACGCACGAAGCCGCAGTTCTTGTGCGTGAGGACGCGGACGCTCTCGATGGGGCCGAAGGGCGAAAAGATCTGCGAGAGGAACGTGAGAGCGAGACAGCGCTATCAGCTTCGCTGCGCCAGGAATGATGAGCCATGTCGGAGTGAAGACGTCGGACGCACCGACAGCAGCTTGGCCGGCGTCGTGCTGCTCGGGATGGAGCCGATCCACAGCGCGCGTGTCGGGGCGCTCTGGTTCTCGTTGGTGACGCCGCCTGGACCAGGGTCGGTCGGACTCGTGACCGAGCCAGGTCCGAGTGGCACGCTGTCGACCTTGCCAAACCCGACGCGGACCGGGTTGCCGGCGCCGAGGGTCGAGATGCGCCCGCCGAGGCGGTTGCGTACGTCCTCCATCGCGCGGATCGCGTCCGCCTTCTCGACAAAGTTGACGAAGCCGCACTCCTTGTCGGGCAGCAGCCGGAGCGACTCGATCGCGCCGTACGTGTGGAAGATGCGCATGAGCTCCTGCGTGTTAACGGCCGGGTCAAGGTTGCCGAGCCACAGGCTGCGCGTCGGCACCTGCGCGCTCGACGTCGCCAGCGGCGGCAGCTGGGGTGGGCCCTGCGTTGCCGCGTCGGGCGTGCGTGCCCGCGGTGTGTTGGCAGTCGAGAGCGAGCCAGTTCGTCCGTGAAGCGAGGGCTGGTGGCTGTGCTGGTGCTGCTGCAGGTACGAAGTGAGGTTGGTGTCGGACCGGTGCTGGTCGAGCAGGGCGCCGGTTGGCCGCTGAAGCGTGGCCGACAGAAGCTGCTGCTGCGACGGCTGCTGCTGAGAGGCACCGTACTGGCCGCCACCCGAGATGTGAAGCTGCTGCGACAGCTGTTGGGCCATCGCGTCCTCATCACTGGCGCGCGCGTAGGCTGCCTTCATGCGCGCGGTGGGCGAGTCGAGCAATGTCCCAACGCTCGTTGCGCGCGGCCGGTTGTTAGGCAGCAGGTGCGTCGAGCGCTTGAAGGCGTTGGGCGGCGTCTGCGACGACGGCGTGTAGATGCTCGGCGACGAGCCCGTGTAGCTCAGGCCGTCGGTGAAGTCGGGCTCGTCCTCGCCGATGATGGTGTCGGGCAGGACGGTGCTTGACTGCGTGGCCCGGACCTGCCTGTAGGGGCTCGAGACGGTGCTGGCACGGCTGCGCGAGATCTGAATCTGCTGCTGCGCCTGCGCCTTGAGCTCGCTGAGCGTCGCCGGGACCGGGTGCGGCGCGTAAGACGACGGCGGTGTGTCGGCGAGGCCGAGATAATCCAGCACCCCATTCGACATCATGGTTTCGTTGTCGAGTGAGTCGTTTGAGTAGACACGGCTCATGCCCTCGTGCATCGGCTGGCGGGAGCCAGGCGCGATCTGGCGCCCGTAGCCGGATGAGAAGATGGGCTGGCCGAAGGCGTTGCTCGGACCGGACGAGCTGAGGCCCTGCGACGGCAAGGTCAGGCTGCCCGACCGGACGCGGCCGGGCGAGCTCGCATTAAGGACCTGGCGGAGGGCGGGGTTGACAGCGACGTTGCTCGACAGCCCACCATTGGCGAGTCCGGAGCCGGGGGTCGCGAGCGACGGCGGCTGCGCTGCGGATGAGAGGTTCGAGGGGAGAGTGCTGCGGGAAGAAGAAGTCAAATCAGTCTCTGGTTTGGATCCAAGAGCGCGGAGCAGGAAGCGAGCGCGTACCCAGCTCGTGCCCTGCGGTAGCCAGCACCGAGCGCGCTCGTCGGCTCGCTCGAGTCTGCGTCACCGACGGACGACAGGGCGCCGTTGCGGAGCGCGGGCGGCCGGTAGACTTGGGGCTCACCACCGATTTCGCGTGCCCTGCGCGCCAAGTGGACGAGTAGTAGTCAGGTCAGTGTTCGCATCTGACGGGCGAGGGCCCGGCAGGAGCGGGAGAGACGCACATCTTTGCGCTGGGAGCCTGCGGCGGCGACGAGCGTCTGGGCTCGCCGCCTCCCGGGACCGGGATGAACGACATCGAGGAAGGGGCAGGACGTGGACGAGGAGTAGGGTATCTAGCCGATTGTGAGAGCAAAGGCGCTGGAGCAAAGACACTGCCAGGGCCGCAGAATGGGCGCGATGGTCAGCCTTCCTACGGGTGCTAGTGCCGAGCGGCAGGGTCAGGGCTCGACTTTCCGCGCCCGGCGCGACAAAGTCAGGCGGGTGAGGGGAAAGAGACGCACGAGCAGGAGGTCCGGTGTAGAGGGGCAGAGGTGCTACAGTACGAGCACAGAGCAGAGAAGCTGGCGAGCAGAGAGCAGGCAACAGGCAGGTCAGCTCGGCCATCTCTGGCGAGGACGACGTCTTGCCAGCGGGTCGTGAAAGAGGGGCGCCGGGACGGAGCAATGGGGGCGTGCTCACCTCTTGCCTTTTTCTGGGTTGGGGGCCCGTGGCCGACAGATGCGTCCGGGCGATTAAGGGCGCTGAAGGTCCTGGTATAGTCGGTTGGGAGAGCAGACTGTCGAAGCTGCCAGAGCGAAGGTGAGAAGGGAGAGAGAAGGGGGGAAGGGGGAGGGAGGGGGGTGACGGTTCGGGCGGCTACGGGGCGGACAGGGAGAGATGCTGGTCGGGGCGACTGACGGCTGCGTCTGCGCACGCCTTTCGCCCCCCTTCGATCGATTTCGGGGTGCGGCACCAGCTGCCCAGATCCTGTCTGCAACTGGGCTTGCCTTCTTCGTCTGAACGCGCTCGCGGAATGCTCAGGAGCTGGCGGTGCTCGCTCGCGCGTGAGCCAGGGACGGTGGGCTGAGCAAAGGAAAGCGTCGGTGCGCGCGCAGCAGCAAAGCGCACAGCCATTCACATCACAGGGCCACGTTGCAAGACCAGGCGTCCGCAGACAGACCTACTACAAATGCGAGATTCATACGGCAGCGGACGAGACTGAGAAGACGTGGCGCGGTGCGAGAAGGTCAGCGTCGTAAAAACGATGGGAAGGGAGCGGACGACCGAGCGGAGGACGGACTGTAGAACCACTTGTCGATCGACGAGTCGATCGGGGCGGCGGGCTGGCGCGAGTCGGCAGGGACGTTGGCCTCGCCAAAGCCGGGCGACGACTGGACAGTCGAGTTGGCGCTGCAGGTGCACAAGGGCGGCGGGTCAGTTTCGAGTGCGCGAACCGAATGTCGCGACGGCGCGTTTTGGCGATACGCACATCGAGAGGTCGTAGTCCTTGGTCTTGGCCGGGGCCTCGCCGGAGACAAGCTTCTTCCAGGCCTCGTTGCACTCGTGGACAATCTCGATGGCGAACTTCTTGGACTTGGCCTCGCCGGAGAAGGCGAAGACGTTCTGTACAGGTTGGAGAGGTCAACATAGCCCGAAAGTCTGAGCGAAAAACGACAAGCCGACGCACCTCGGGCTTGCCGTCGGGAATCTTGTAGATGCGGAACCACTCGTTGGTGGCACGGACGAGGCCGGGCAGGTGCTGCTCGACGTCCTCAATGTCGTTGAGCTTGGAGGCGAGGGGGTCGTTGACATCGACAACGATAACCTTCCAGTCGGTCTCACCCTCGTCAAGGAGGGCCCTGCGAGCAACGAACGTGAGGATCAGCGGACGCGACATCGGACAGGACATGACCGAAAGGCAATCGGACGCACATGATGCCGAGGACCTTGACCTGCTTGACCTGGCCGACGTAACCGACCTGCTCGCCGATCTCGCAGACGTCGAGCGGGTCGTTGTCACCGGCAGCCTTGGTCTCGGGGTGGATCTGGGTGGGGTCCTCCCAGGTCTGGGGGAAAGCACCGTAGTTCCAGATGTATCCCTTGTGGGGGAAGCAGTTTCGGACGAAGCGAAGCTTGCCCTGCAGGAGAAGGCGCACGTGAAAGAAAGGCAGTCAGCTTCTCTTGCAGTCTACAGACCCGAGCGTGAGAAAATGAGCTCAACAAACCTTCTTGATGTCCTGCTTGATGGGGTTGAAAGACTCCTCCTTGGAGATCTCCATCTTGGCCTGTCGAAAGTCACCCGGAAGGGGGGAAGGCGCACGGGAGCGTTAGTTGGACAGGCGCAGCCGAAGGCACGCGGCAAGGGAGGCAGAGGACGAACGTTGGTCCAGCGAGGAACCTCAACGATCATGTTGAGGACGGTCTTGGACTCGTCGGCGAAGAGAGGAATGTCACTGCGAAGGTGACCAGGAAAGAGAAAGGATAGGGTGTCAGCGAGCTCTGATGAGGCAGGAAGAGGGCGAGGGAAGGCTGGGGCTGAAACGTACTGGAAGGGCGAGACAACCTTGTTGTCCTTCTCGATGAAGACGCGGTGCTCTGTGTCGGAGACAAGGACCGAATCGTCAGCGAGCGCACATGCTGGACCTTCAGCCGACGCTGGGAGACGGACGCACCAAGGGTGTTGGGGGCCTGCAGGAACAGGTGGTCGAGAGGCGGAAAAAGTCAGCCGCCAAACGACAGTGGCTCTCCTGGGTGAGGGCAGGTTGAGACGCAGCGAACGCACGCCAATGACGCGGGTGGAGTAGGACATCTTGGGGATGGACGTCGCGAGGTGTCGGAGTGTCTGGGCGAGCCTGGCGTTCGCTATGGTGGGCGAAGAGATGGGTGACGGGTCGGCGGGGGCCATGCGGCGAGCTCGACAGAGGGGCGGCGGCGGAGCGTGCTCATGGTCGGCCGCTTGCGTGATCGTTTACGCCGGTAGCGTGACTGGAGCGTGACCTGACCCACCGACCGCGCGCGCAAATGCAGTCTGACTGCACCTGCAAGGAACGGTCATGATCGGAACAACAAGAGATGGTCGGGGTCGTCAGAGTTGATGGTACATGTGTGGCGTGGTCCGGTGCGCTGTCTCTATTGTTGAGTCGCCGCCCCAGCACCGCGGTCGTCAGCCGGCGGCGGCGCTGCATTGCTCGACGACGACGACGCCGGCGGTCGCTCCCGGTCGAGCGCCCTGCTTCCGGCGGCGGGACGCACTGCAGCCCCCGCCTGGCTACCCCTTCCTGACTGACCTTGAGCCCAAGCGTGCATTCGGAGACCCGGTGAGGGCTGAACCGGCAGCGTCATCTGGCGCGGGTCGTTTGGCCGCGGCGGCGGCAGCGCGACGCCGCGCGGTGCGACTCGGGGAAAGCTCGACTCGTCTGCGCTCCCTTCAACGGCTCCTGGTGCAGGTGCACCGCCAAAGAAAGGTGTGGGCACGCCGCGCGTGATACCGGGAAAGATGACGGTCGACTGCCCTGGCAGGGGCCGGCCCGAAGGCGGCGGATCGAGTGCGCCAAAGCGCGACGTGTCTGGGTGGGTCGGTAGCCTCGGGTGCTGAGGCGTCGGCGCGAGCTTGACGTTCTTCTTGTCTGCCGCCTCCTCGCGCTCCTGCGCCGCCTCCGCTGGAGTCTTGGACAGGTCGAGGACGAGCGCGCCCGTGTGCCAGCCCGAAGCAGCGGCGGCAAAGACAAACTTGTCGTCGCCAAACGAAACCTGCGCCGGCGTCGACACGCGAGTCGTCTGGCCGAGACCGAGTGCGCCGGACGAGTACGAGCCCCACGTGAAGAGATGGCCGGATGAGGTGAGCGCTCCAAAGTGGTAGTCGCCTGGAAGCGCGTCCGGGGAGCAGCAAGGGGCAGGCTGTCAGGACTGGTCGGGTCATCGAGCGGGCCAAGAGGGTCGGGGGGGATGATGATGAAACGCACCGACGACGATCTTAATCACTCCCTTGCCTTGCAGCTCCTGGATCACTTCGGGCCGAGCCCCACGCCCTCCCTCGTTCTCGCGCAGGTGCAGTTGGTCCTTCTTGCCCTTGAGCACCACAGACGTCGCAAAATTGTCGCCGGCCGTGCCGGGCGAGTAGGCGAAGAACGTCTCGAAGTGGGCTGAGATGTGGCTGATCTGATGGGACGAAGCGCCGTTGTCAGAGGGCTCTCCTTGAAGTGGATGCTTGAAGTCTGGGTGCTGCAGGGATCAGGGGGACGGTGGGAGCAAGTCAGCCCCGTGCGCATGCGTCACGAACCCGACAGCGGGCGGACCGACCTGCTCCCACGCGCTGCCCGTTCCGCCTCCCTGACGCCGGCCAATCTCTCCGACACCATCGCCGACCCAGCACGTCCATACCCGGCCCTTATCGTCTAACGCAATGACAAAACCGTCGCCGCAAGCGATCTTTATGACCTTGGCGCCCTGCTCCCGCCGACGGTCGCCGAAGTGCAGCACTCCCTCGGCAGGCAGGGCCGGCAGCTCAAACGCCGCATCGTGCTCGGCCGAGAGCAGGACGTCAATCTCGCTCTCATCCGGCTCGTGCCGGAGTAGGGCCGAGGACGTCTGGGCCGACGCGCGCTCGTCCGTGGTGAATGGGTCGAACGACGGCCACCAGACGAGGATGGCGCCCGACGAGGTCAGCAGTGCCGAGTGGCCCCAGCCGGCCTCCAGCTGGACAACCGGGCCACTGAGTCGGCGAAGCATCAGGTAAAGAGTGGTCAGTATCGGACAGACCGCGTCAGACTCGAGCGCGACCGACCAGGGGAAAGGACTGACGGGGTCGATGCGGCCTCGCGTTTCCATGCTCTCCCCCAGCCGACAAGCTCCCAGACGCTGCGCCACCGAAGCAAGATGAGATTTAGCTGGTGTATGAGCTGAGCAACGACCCAGATAATTGTCAGATACGTACGAGCCCTCCTCGTCCAGCACGAGCACATGTCGTCGCCCGCAGCTGATCGACCGCGCACGTGAAGGGAGCAGGACGTGCCGCGGCTCGGCCGCCATGGCACCGGGGGTCTCCCAGTTTGGTCGCGAGCGGGAGAGTATCGAGTTGCCGTCGAGCGTCCCTGCGTGCGGTTTGGGCTGTCAGCAGAGCCGTGAAGAGGGCTTTGCCGTACGAGCGCGCACGCGAGGAATGACGAGCGCACACACCCCAGGCCCAGACGCCGCCCGCTGTGTCGAGCCCGACGAAGCCGTAGCCACTGGCATGTAGGTCGACGATTCCAACACCCTCGTCGAGCGGCAGACGGACTGGTAGGTTGACACCGTCGTACGAAGCATGGAAGCTCGCCAAAGCGGGGTGTGAGCGAGGGATGCCCAGCCGACCGTTGGACGAGGCCCTGTCGAGGGTGAGCCAAAGGAGGTGTCAGAGCTCAGTCGCAGGTGGCACGCAATGGTGATTACACACGCACCCCCAGACGTAGACATACTTCGAGCCCGCCGTTCACCGAGCGTCAGTCTAGAGACGACTTGAGAGGAAGAATGAACTAAGCGAGCCAGGACTCGACGAGCTGGGAGGGACGGACCGGGCGCCGCAGCCTGCCGTAGAGCTCCTTGAAGCCGTCGACGCGAGCTGTGACCCCCTCAGGGACGTTGAGGTCGGCAGCTGCTCGTCGTCGCCAGAGTGTGTTGCTGCCGCAAAGAGGGAGGGTCAGTCAGTCGAGGGCTCTTGCTAGCATGGCAGGATCTGGCGGGCAAGGTGGACGGAGCGTCGAGACCCACTCTGACGTGACCTGCCACAGGTGCCGGTTGACCTGGCTCAGGGCGAGCAGCGACGATAGCGGCAGAAGAGGGGCGAGGGAGTCGAGGATGACTTCGTCGGGCAGTGTGTCGAGTGTCGGAGGCATGGTCAAGGTGAGGAAGGATTGAGTGGGTGGTGTGGACGCTGGCAGAGAGAAGCGAGCTCGCCAGCATCGCGCCTCATCGCGCCTCCTTCGGCTCCCGCCGGCGGAGGCGTCGATGATGACGCTGGTCCGGGCTCGAACGTACGTCGTTGCCTGCCACCTCCGATCGCCCATCAAGACCCAGAGCAGGGTGAGAAAGACTGGACATCTTCTGCTGCACCTCCTCTGTCAGTCTATCGTCCGCCACCTGAACCTCATCCCCTCGCGAGGGGTGGTGCTGAGCCTGCAGGCTCTTCTCGCGGCGACTGCGCGCAGCAGTCGGACAGACGGCGAGAGCGAACGGGCCATGACAACAAGACGTGCGATACAACGTGCTTCGATCGAGGTACAAGGTGCGATGTGTGGTATTTTCAGTACTCTCTGTCGTCGACGTTGAGCGAATCGGTCAGCGATAGCATCAGCATGAAAAGAAGAGAAGAGATGGGCGCACTTGAAGTCGGCGTGGCCCGTCGCCATCGCGTGCGCCGTCGCGCCCTTCTCGCCCTCGAGGCCCTCGCCACACACGCCGCAGCGCAAAGAGAAGCTGGCCGTGTCAGTGTAGTAGTGGCGAGCCTTGAGCTTGGCGGCGAGCTGCGCCGCCGCCTGCAGCATCGCCTCGTCCGACACGGCAAACGTCGTCGCGCAGAACTCTGGGTTGTCGAGCCTTGGGGTCGGCGAACGCAGCGCGGCGTCATAGTGGATGCCGCTGTAGTACAACAGGCACCGGTTCTCGAAGCCCGAGCCCTGGCCGAAGTGGTCTGTCCGACCGGACGCGATGTCGACCGACGCGATTTCGGTCTTGTAGTGCGCGGCAAAGATGCTCAGCTCTGCGACAACGGCAGGAGCGTCAGCGACAGGCAGGCTGGGCGCCAGGAGTCGGAGCAAAGCGCGGCCGACTCACCGATGGCACCGCCCCATGTCTTTGGATCTTCTATCCGGCGGATATAGTCCGCGGGTGAGCGTTCGAGGAAGACCTCCGAGTACGTCTCGGGATCGGCACGGATCGCAGCAGACACAACTGCAGGCGCGGATCGGCGGGTCAGCCCCCTCGTCTGGTCCGGGAGAGGGCCAAGGGGGCGAGGGCACTCACCCTTTCTAAGGTTCTGAGCCGCTTGAATTCCACCTTCGAAGACGGATGCGACGGCCGAGAACAGGCAGCTGTTGTCGTCAGGAACAACGTTCAAGACGAGGTAGCTGCCGTCCACCTCGACGTAAGCGCCGTCGCCGTTGGCCGCTGGACGCTGCGCAGGTGCGGACGGAGTCGGACGTGCGGCGGACGGGCCTGCAGATGCGGCTGCCGAAGCATCTCGCTTGACTGGCAGAAACAGCGGCTTGGTAGCCTCAGCTTCCGATACCAGGGTTGATCCGCCAGATGATGAGGTCGAGGCCGACACGATGAGCTGCTCATTCTTGCCGAGCTCGAGCGCTGCGAGCGGCTGGGCGAGCGAGGTCCATAAGAGGGGCTTTGGGGGATAGCCATATTTGACTAGAGATCAAGTCAGACGGAAGGAGTCAGCCCGGCGCTTGATTCCTGCCAGGAGAGAAGAGCCCGAGACTGGATGAATCGAGGCCGAGACAACCGAGGGGGGGGGGTCGCACCTTCGAGAGAGGACGACGGGAGGCCGGACGCGGTCGACAGCGCTTGCAGCAGTGACTCGACATCGGCCGTCTCGTCGACCTGGATAGAGGATACTCCCTGAGGATGTCGCACACGAAGAGGCGGCATTTAGGTATGAGGGGTTGAAGAAGTGCTGAGGGTAAGAGGGATGGCGATGAGGTGGCTGTCGTCGACGTGTCGCTTCTGGCTCTGGGGCAGGCCATCTGACAAGGTTCTCACGCGGCCAGCAGCCGCGCAGCCGCCAGCTTGAGAGGGCTCGAGCTCGACGTCTCTGCCCTCGTCCGCCAACTATGATCAGCTCCTGTCGCCTGCCCTCTCGTACCGCACTGAGAAAAAGGATTCGCGGAAAATCAATTGATTTCACCCATTCATATTGTCGAACATAATCAGCCGTATTGTCTAATCATGCTACTTTTTGGCAGGCGTCGCCTTCAAAAAGGAGGTATCGATTTGTTCAGACAAAGTCGACACTTTGTCGAGTGCGAGAAAGGGCACACCGCCCTCGACAATTTGCACTATCCTCGACAATTTGCGCTATCTTTCCATACAATTTGCAGGACCGCACAGGACGACAATAAGAGCAGATCATATATTGTCCTGTAGCCCTACGGGGCTACAACAGCCCTTTGCGGTCATTAGGAGTCGTCCCTCGTGCCGTCGCCCGCGCGCTTACGCGCGCCGCACTCCCCCCACCATGTTCTGCCTACCAGCGCACGCAGGGCCGCTAACAGTCAGCAGGAGTTAAAAAGGAAGGAAGGACGCACTGCGTTGTTATCGAGCGGTCTGCGAGACACTGAAGAGGCTTCAAGTCAGTAGGATGGCCCTTGCGCGCGAGAGGAAGCGTGCGACTGGGCGGGCACGCACCAGGGGCAGTCGAGGCAAGGGGGAGCAGCATCAGCAACGAGCAGCAGAAGAGGTCAGACGCACCGTCTCCAGCTACGAGGGTCGGTTGTCTGCGCAGGAGGGAGGCAAGCGGCCAAGTCAGCACTCGCTCGCATGCAGCCGCTTGATGGATCGAAAAGGCGCACGCCCGCTATCTCACGCACCTGGCGAGCCATCAGCTCGACCTACTGCAGCAAAAGACACACCGGAGAGATCAGCTGGGTCAGTAGGAGCGCCTGGGAGGCCTGGTCAGCGTGGATGGGGGGCTGAGCGGCCGGTAGAGGTCAGCGGAGGGCTGGTCAGCCGGCAGGGCCCCGTCAGCGGGGCGGCAGGCGAGCTGCGGCCGCCCGTTCTCGGCAACCCCCTCGACGATCCAAGCCAGACAACGCACCTGGACGTAGAGAAGGAC